>JAKOGI010002436.1:0-97089 GCA_029747015.1 Carnegiea gigantea
CAAATTACGTTTGGTCAATTATTAAGCTTTGTTAAAAAAGAAGGAATTTCTTTATGCAATGAATTAAAATTACAAGCTAGATATTCAACAGATAATACCGCCAAGCGAAAAGAGTTAGGATCTTTTTGTGAGGCCTTTTGTCTTCCAAAGATAGAAGCTCCATCTGTTAAAAAACGAAGAAAAACTCAAATTAATAAGAAGAAACCATATACTACAAGAAATCCAACTTACAAAAAATTAAGTTCTAAAAAATCTACTCCAAAAGGGAAACCTGATAATACTAATACCTGTTATAAGTGTGGTAAATTAGGCCACTATGCAACAAATTGTAAAGTCAAAAAGAAACTCAACGAAATCTGTGCGGAGCATCCAGACATTCAAAAAAAATTAATTACCTTATTTGAACTCAAAGATACTCCTAATCAATCGGAAAATTCATCATCCTCCTCTGATTATGAAAATAATGTTATTAATGAACTAGAAAATGACTCAAGTGAGTACTCATCAGGTAATAAGTCTTCAAGATTATGCTACAAGTGTATTAATGTCATAACTACTAATAATAGTGAAAAAGAATTTTTATTAGATTTAATTGAACAATTCAATACGAATTAAGGAAAAGAGTATTTACAACAAAGGTAATTAATAAAAGAAGATTCTTTAGAACCTCCTCATAAGGTAAGTATCAATAAAATATTTGAAAACACGTGAGATTCAAATATTCTAAAGGCAGTTAATATTCAAGAATTGAAAAAACGAAAATTAATATATTAAAAGAACACATAAAAATTTACACAAAGATTTATGTTATTACAAACAAAAGATCTTGAATTAGAAGCAAGGTTAACATTAATAGAAAATAGTCTTCTTCACGAACATTCAATCAGAAGACACTCCTACTGATCCACAATTTGTTTCAACTATTAATCAAATAAATTTTCAAAAATGGTATATTCCATTCTCTTAAAATTAAAGATAGTTTTGAATGCAATACTATTGCACTTTAGATGTGGTGCAGATCAAAATTGTATTCAAGAAGGATTAATTCCCTCAATATATATGAACGGAAAAGACGACTCCATACACTAATGTATGACATTACAAGTTATAAAAATTATCTAATGCTTATATATGCAATAAGGGATATATGTTTCAAAAATCATTCATTTTATACGGGATATAGTCAAGAAGATTATTCTTGGAACTCCTTTCCTTACTCAAATTTATCCATTTAAAGTAGATCAAATAGGTGTGCATACGGAAATTATGGAAACAATATCATTCAAATTGTCAATTCTATTTATCAAATGATTTACCTGTATTACAACAATGCTTCAATAACAAAGCAAATTAATGTAATTGAATGTAATAATCCAAAATACTGGTATAATTAGAACAACGTGACCCATTCAACGACTCAATAATGATCAAAAGGAATTCAACAAGAATTAAATAAACAACTAGAAGAATTAACCATTAGCTTACGCAATCATATAACTTCATAGATTTCAAAGACTTTTTATACAAAATGGTTACATGAGTATCATCAATTAGCTTGCCAGCGTCATGATTTAGAAAAACCATAGACTATTGGCAAAACCAATCTTAGATACTCAATACCATGCATAGGCCAATATCAAATCATCTCAGCCTTCACTATTCAATGCGGAAATAAATATTTCCAAATTATTTTCAAAAGATTTTGAACAAAACATAGTTTTCAACACCTCATACAACATTTTCTCATTTATTTATTTCCAAATCACAAAACCCACTACCATAAATACAATCCGTTCCTAAACCAATCTCAAATTTCAAACTCAAAGAATTTGACGATCCCATTCATCGTCCCCTCAAATATTTTCTTTGAACTATCAAACATTTTCATACCAATCTCACCATGACCACAACGACAAAGGTAAAAACAAATCAATGACTCCAACGCCATCAATTACCAAAATTTTCCACATGAACCACTCCATTCCATCTTTGTGACCATAACTCTGCTATATATCGTTTATGGGTCACGATACAATGAAACTGCTATCTTCATTGATTATCAAGACTGGTACAATTCCTCTGAAATACATCTACAGTTATCTCAAACTCATTAAAGCCTATCAAACGCTTGTTCAAGATGTCAACAATCATCCGTTCTTATCGTTATGCCCACTGGGTATATTAATTATTTCAAATGGTTCCACAAACACTTAATATTGGACAGCTTTTGAAACCGTCATTTTTTCAAATTGTTACGGAAAAGTTTCCTAGATGTTCATATCTGTCCAGTTGATCGAAAGTCATACTCAAAGTCCCATCATACCATTACACTATCCATTCCAAATCGATTACTAATGTCTTATTCACACTCCATATGGTCTTCGGTGCAAATATCTCCAAGATGATGATTTCCATTTTCGCTACTAAATCAATTTTTCCATTTCGCAACTAAATCAATTCTTGTGCACCCAGATCCTTTATGACTGTGAGTAGATGTTTTAACTCCTTGTTATTATTCAAAAAAAAATAAAGAGAAAAAAGAAAAAGGACAATTATCAAAACAAAATCACGAAAAGAGCCCGCAAAGGTCACGGCCTTTGGCAAAGTCTAAGGGCCATTATTTCTTTACGAAGTTTTATTTGCAGGATTCCATACATGCATTCAGCCCGTCCAAGTTGCCAAGGTCAATGCAGAAAAATCAAAGATCAATTCAATGACCACGTTGCTTTTCAAGGAAAAGCAATCAAAAATGATGTCTAGCATGTTACTAAGGCAAATCAAAACATGTCTCCTCCAATTGCAAATGACCATCAAGACCGAATGACTCAACACGAAGCAATGACTCAAATGGCAAGTAATATGAAGGACATGACTCATCACATGTCACCATCCAAAAGCAAGGACTCATCCCGCACAGACAATCAAGACATCAGAACAATTATTCAAGGAATACTGTTCAAGAAGAAAGATCATCAGAATACTCTTCAATAAGGACAATTAATTCAAGAACAGTCCAAGTCCATTATTATTCAACACTGTTTCATTTTGAGTGGTTCCAGCAAACGGTTCAACACGACAAGCAGCATAATTCAAGATTGTCAGCACAAGTTATTAACGCAAGACTCAATCGTCATCGCCATTTGTATAACATTTAATTCCATCTTGTATCTATAAATAACATCTTCGATAGCGTTTGTATTGGGAAGAACTAACATCAGAAATAATCATCAGGAACCAATTACACGATCAAAATCCACTACTCTCCTTCTCAACCCCCTTTCTCAAAAGCCTTGTACTCCACCTTGTATCAAGTTTATTAATTCAAATAAAAGTAAGTTTTTATTCATCTCCTTCCTTCTATTTCAATTCTGTTAGTTTAAATTCGTTTCTACAGCATTTCAACATCATTTTCTGCATCATTATCAATTTGCTATACTCTCCTCCCCTGCATTAATCACACTTAGGCCTTACCTATTACACGGCCTAGGTCGATCCTGAGTCCTTCTGGTATCAGAGCTCAAGTAGGTGCCCTTAGGTAGTGTCTCCGCCGCTGCGAGAGTTGCGAGCCTGATTGGTCAGCCCCAGATAAGGTCCGTTGGTCAACCCAGTGACGGTGGTCCCAGTGGGGTTGTCCCAGTGGTCCCGGTAGATTGTGCATGACTCCTAACTAAGTGTTCGACGTAACTCAGATGGTCTTGGGTTAGAGATCGTCTTAGTTTAGGTAGTAGTAAGAACTCAAATGTGCGTGAACAGTAGGGAAGTTAGTTAGTCAGAATTGATATAGCAATTGGGAAAAAAAATCCTAAACAAAAAATAGAAAACGATTTATCAAATAGGTAAGCTTGATTTTAATAAACGGCTTTTACAATAAAAGATTCATGGAAAAAAACCTTTAGTTAGATGAAGAATTTCAAACCATTAAACTACTGCACAATATTGCCCAAAAGAAGTATTCAACAAAATCATAGAAGAGCCTGATGGTAGGTATTAATAAGATTAATTCAACTAAAGAACGCAGTTTATCTTCAAAATCTTTAGACATTTAGAACTCCCTAGAACTTCATATTCAATGCCTTCTAGGTCAACAATTATCATTATTCAAAATAGTAATCCTATAGAAGATCTCAAAAGATTTATTACAAAGCTCCCATAGCTGAGCCAATAGATGAAGTTACTTCATCTGTAGGTTCCCCAACCTACTCAACTATGCAACCTCCATCATTCTCCTCAATCAATGTTATTTCAACACTTTTTGCAATCAACAAAGATTATTTACGCCAGATTTCAATCAATAAAAAACAAAAGTCAAAAGGGAATGGTTCCTTTACACCTTTGATTTAAAAGTCAAGATTCATTAGGAAAAATGTATTCATTCAGTGGAAAGACATCAAGTTAATATCCCTTGCCTTTAATGGTGGCTATGTTTGCCTTAGATAATGCTCTTATGAGGTTCAAAAGCTGTTCCAATATTCAAGGTGTTTGTCGTTCTTTTGAACCATTTGAAATAATTAATAACCACGTGGGCATAATGATGAGACGGGATGATGTTGACATTCTTGAACAAGCGTTTTTGATAAGGCTTTAATGAGTTTGAGATAACTGTAAAATATATTTCAGAGAATTATACCAGTCTGATAATCAAGAAGATAGACACTTTCCGGTATCGGAGTAGGCCCATAGAAACGATGTATAGTAGAGTTCATGGTCACGAAGATGGAATAGGAGTGGTTCATGGGGAAATTTAGTAATTGAAGGTTTGGAGTCATCGATTATGGTTTTGCCTTTCGTCGTTGTTGTCCCATGGTCGAGATTGGTATGAAAATGTTTGATAGTTCAAAGGAAAATATTTGAGGGGACGATGAAGGATGTCAAATGAATTTTGAAATTGAGTGGGTTTTGAGTATTTATGGTAAAGGACTGTGATGTTGGGAAGTGATCGAAAAAAATGAGAAAAATGTTCGATCAAAGGGTGATTGAACACTTGTTTTGCTCAAAAATCCTTTTTGAAAATAATTTGGAAATATTTTACTCTGCCATGATAAGTGTAGGCTAGATGATTTGATATTGGCCTATGCAGGTATGGAGTAATCTAATGATTGGTTTGCCAATAGTCTATGGTTTTTTCTAAATCAATGACGCTGGCAAGCTAATTGATGAACTCATGTACCATGTTGCTGAAATAATAGTCTTTGAACTCTAGGAAGTTATCTGATGCGTAAGTAATGGTTAATTCTTCTTAGCTGTTCATTAATTTCTTGTAATTCATTTGATCATTATTGGAGCGTGAATGAGGTCACGGTGGTTCTACTTGTACCAGTATTGGATTATTACATTGAATACATTAACTTGCTTGTTAGTGAAGCATTTTGTAATACAGGTAAATCATTGTGAATAAAATTAACATGACAAATTTGAATGTATATTGTGGTTTACATTAGTCCATATGACACACCTATATTATCTACTTTAAATGGGTAAATTGAGAAAGAAAGGCGTTCCAAGATAACTTCTTTGACTCATATTCCGGTACTAAAAGAATGAATTTTGAAACATATCATGGATTACATATATAAGCAGTAGATAATTTATATTAACTTGTAATGGCCATACCATTAGTAGTATGGAGTCGTTCTTTTGTTCCGTCATAATAGATTGAGGGAAATAATTCTTCTTGAATATAATTTTGATCGCACCACTATCTATAGTGCTGATAGGATTGCATCAAAAAAACTATCTTTAATTTTTAAGAGTTAATAGGAATATACCATTTTTTGGGAAATTTATTGATTAATAGTTCAAACAAATGGTGGGATCTGTAGGAGTTGTGTCTTCGTGGATTGATGTTTTTGATGAAGAATGGATTATTTTCTATTAATGTTAACCTGCTTCTAATTTCGGGACTTTTGTTTGTAGTATGAACAAAATCTTTATGTAAATTTTTAATATGTTCTTTCAACATATTAATTCGTTTTTTTAAGTCTTGAATATAAACTGTCTTTAGAATATTTGGAATTTCACGTGTTTCAAATATTTATTGATACTACCTTATGAGGAGGTTCATAAAGAATCTTTCCTTTATTAATATACATTTAGTTTTGTAACTACCTTTCCTTAATTCGGTAACTTGAATTTGTTCAATTAAATCTAATAAAAAATTCTTTTTTCACTATTATAGTAGTTATAACATTAATACATTATAAGCATAATCTTGAAGACTCATAACTGGATGAATACTCACTTGAGTCACTTTCTAGTCATTGTACTAACATTATTTCATAAATCAGAGGAGGATATGAATTTTCCCCGAGATTAGGAGTTCTTTGAGTTCAAATAAGGGTAATTAATTTTTCTTGAATGGCTAGATGCTCCGCACAGATTTCGTTGAGTTTCTTTTGACTTACAATTTGTTTGCATCGTGGCCTAATTTACCACACTTATAACAGGTATAGTATTATCAGGTTTACCTTTTGGAGTAGACTTTTTAGAACTTATTTTTTTTGTAAGTGCATATCTTGTAGTATATGGTTTCTTCTTATCTAATGAAGTGTTTTCGGTTTTTAACAGATGGCGCTTCTATCTTTGGAAGACAAAAGCCTCACAAAAAGAACCTACCTCTTTTCGCTTGGCTGCATTATATGCTTGAATATCGCTTGTAATTTTAATTCATTGCATAAAGAAATTCCTTCTTTTTTTAATAAGCTTAATAATGACCAAAACGTAATTTGTTCGAATGGAATAGGGCTTGTACAATGAGTTCGCTTAATTATTTGATATCGTTGAGAAAATAAGGATGGTAATTCTGAAAATGAATTTTTCTTCCAATAGGGTTGACGACAGTCTCCCTTTTAAATAAATATGTTAAAAATGTATCCTTTATACAATTGTAGTTCTTCTAGAGTTCGGACACTTGATTAGTTAAAAGAATATCGTGCAGCTGTACTATCTTTTGGACCTTCCAAGAAAAATTAGTAACTATTGATATAAATCAATGTTTCTATATTGTCTATGGCCTTGCGAATTAGTATGATTCTAATTTTAGTACGTTCATCTTCTTGAATATAATTTTCCCACCAATTTTTTTAGCATCCCAGGAATCCTTCCTTTTAAATTTTCCATGATGTGATAATTCAAAAGCTCTGTAAATCTGTTGCACGTTTTAGTTGAAATAGGCTGTATAAGCAATTAACATTCTTTGGGAGTTACGAATATTTCATGGTCACTACACCATCATAGTCCATTGCATATATTGATATCACCAGTAAAGTTTTCAGTAAATTATCGTTTTTGCACTTTCAAGGTGAAGATCTGGAGGAGTTTGTTTGGAGTAATAGGGAATTTCCTTTTTTTATATATTTTATTAATATTTTGGAAAATATCACTAGTTGAGATAAATGTTTTCTAAAATATTAACTGTATTTTATAGAATTAGATGTTGAAGTTTCTGCTTCCTTTAATTTTCTTCTATGATTTGTTGAATATTCTTTTGAGCAATATTTCTTGTGGTGGCTGGTATTTGAATTATTAAATGTGTCTTGAGGAATAGTAATTTCATTCACTTTAATAAACTTAGGAGTAAAGGTGAGTAATATTATCTGATTTAGCTTTTAGTAGTAGGGTTTCATCTAGAGTAGGTTTTAATAAACATTTTTGGAATTAAGTTGAGATGAAAGTAGCTTGAAATAAACTCTATATGTAATCGCAAAATTTCTGGAAAGCTCACAAAATTGAACCTTTAATCTTTGAAGTTAGGAAGATGATATCTAGAACTAGGTATCTATGATCCACGGATCATTAAATCTACTGAATAATTGGGAAACAATCTAAAGCTATATGGGACCATTGCAAATATTAAGTTTGAATCCATGGCTAATAAGAAATCCTTGTAACGTATTAATCTAATTGTCTCTTAGGGCCAGAACTATTAGGACTAATCTAATCCTAATCTGTCAAAGGTTTCGAGCGCAATTTGAAATCATACCGAAATGGAAGGCTATCGATATTTTCTGATATCTTTTAATAGCAATTTTTGGACAGTAGTTTAACGGTTTGAAACTATTCATCTAAACTAAAGGTTTCTTCATGATTTTTATTGATAAAGCCGTATTAAAATACAAACGTACCTATTTGATAAATTCGTTTCTAATCTGTTTGTTTAGGCATTTTCCAATTAGCTATATCAATTTGATACTCATCTCGCCTACTGTTCACAACATTGGAGTTATTACTACTACTAAATTAAGACGATCTCTAACCAATGAGGCCATCTGAGGTTACGTCGGATATACTTAGTTAGGGAGTCATGCACACTCTACCGGGACCACTGGGACACCCCACCGGGGACCACCTCACCTAGGGCTGACCAACGGACTTACTGGGGTGATAAACAGCCTGACCACGCTAGCAACGGGGCGACACTTACCTAAGCGGACCTACTGGCTCTGATACCAGAAGGAGCAGGATCGACCTAAGGACGGGTAATAGGTAAGGCCTAAGTGTGGATTAATGCAGCGGGAGCGGAGTAGCCAACTTAATATGATGCAGGACAATGGATTTGAAATGTGATAGAAACGAATAAAAAATGAACAGGAAGGAAATAAGAGAAGGCGATGATAAAAACTTACTTGAGTATAAACTTGAAAAGGTTGGAAAGTACAAGGCTTTGAGAAAGAAAGGGGGTTGAGAAGGAGGAGTAGTGATTTGATAGTGTAATTGTTCTTGTAAATTGATTTCTGATGATTTAGTTCTGCCCTGCAATGCTATTGAGTATCTATTTATAGAATACATGATGGAATTAAAGTAAACAATGGACGTGAAGATTGACGTCTTGCTTTGCTAAATTGTGCTGACAATCTTGAATTGTTGCTGCTTCGTGTTGAACGTTGATGGAACCACGTCAAAAAGTGAAACCAGTGTTGAATAATAATGAACCTGGACTTTTTCTGGAATTATGTCCTTTTGAAAAGTATCTGATGAGTTGTCTTCTTGAACAGTAATTTCTTGAATAATTACTCTGATTTGAGCTGTCCCCGAACAGTGTTTAGATAAGCTCAGTGAAACAGTACACTTGAATAATTTGTTTGATTGTCTTGAAATTGGTTGTCGGGATGAGTTCATTGACTTTGGACGTGACATGATGATAGTCATGTCCTGAATAATATTTGCCGTGCTGAGTCGATTACTTGTCTAGAGTCATTGGCATGATGAATTGAGAGGGACATGTAGATTTGCCGTAGTAAATGCTAGAGGAGCCTTTTGATGTGCTTGCTTTGAAAAGCAACGTGGATATGGAATTGATCTTGATTTCTCTGTATTGACTGCAACGTGGATGGCTGAAGCAGTATGGAATCCGCAAAATTTTTTTAAAAAAAAATTTCGTAAAGAAATAATTGCCCTTCTTTTGCAAGGCGTGACCTTTGCAGGCTGCTTTTCGTGATTTTGTTTTGCGTAATTGTCTTTTTTCTTTTTTCGCATTTTTTTTTTGAATAATAACAAGGGGGTAGAAAATTAATCATACAGTCATAAGGCTTGGTGCACAAAGGATGAATTGATTTAGTAGCGAAAATGGAAAAATCATCTGTAGATATTTGCACCGGATGAGAGAAGACCAATATAGAGTGTGAATAAGACAGGGAAGCATCGATTTGGAATGGGTAGTGTAATGGTATGAGAACTTGAGTAGACCTTTGATCAATTGACAAATATGAACACAGGGAATATTTTCGTAACAAATTGAAAATATGAGGTTCAACAGCTGTCCAATATTCAGGTGTGGTTTTGCGGAATCATTTGAAATAATAATATTACCCAGAGGATAACAATGAGAACAGGATGATTGTTGACATCTTGAACAAGCGTTTTGATAGGCTTTGATGAGCTTGCGATAACGTAAATGATATGCAGAGGAATATACCAGTCTTGATAATCAATGAACGATAGCACTTTTCCTAGTATCGTGGCCCAAGAACGCTGTATAGTAGAGTTTATGGTCACGAAGAGGAATATGATGTGGTCATGTGGAAAATTTGGTAATTGAATGGCGTTGGAGTCATGATTTGGTTGGCCTTTGTTGTTTTTGTCCATTGGTGAGATTTGTATAAAAATGTTTAGATAGTTCAGAGGAAAATATTTGAGGGGACGATGAAGGAGGTCAAATTAAATTTTGAAATTGAGATGGGTTTGAGTATTTATGGTAAAGGACTGAGATGTTGGAAGTTGATGATGGCTGAAAATAAATAGAAAATGTTGTATCAAGGTGTTGAAAATTGTTTGCCAAAAATCTTTTTTGAAATATAATTTTGGAAAATTTTTTTTACTCCGCCATTGAATAAGTGTAGGTAGATGATTTGATATTGGCCTATGCAGGTATTGAGTATTCTAAGATTGGTCCTGCCATAATAGTCTATGGTTTTTCTAAATCATGACGCTGGCAAGCTAATGATGATACTAATGTAACCATTTTGAATAATAGTCTTTGAAATCATACGGCAAGTATATGATTGCGTAAGTTAATGGTTAATTCTTCTAGCGTTATTAATTTCTTGTAATTCATTTGACATTATTGAGCGTTGAATGAGTCACGTTGTTCTAACTTGTACCAGTATTTTGGATTATTACATTTAATTACATTAACTTGCTTTGTTATTGAAGCATGTTGTAATAAGGTAAATTATGTGAGAATAGAATGAAAATTTGAATGGAGTATGTGGTTTCCATAATGTCCGTTATGACACCTATATTATCTACTTTAAAAGGATAAATTTGAGTAAGGAAAGGAGTTCGAGAAATAAGTCTTGGCTCATATCTCGTACTAAAATGAATAAATGTTTTGAAACAATATCCTTGATTACATATAACGCATTATGATAATGTATACTTAACTTATACTGGTCATTACCATTAGTAGTATAGAGTCGTTCTTTTGTCCGTTCATAATATATTGAGGGAATTAATTCTTCTTGAATACAATTTTGATCTGCACCACTATCTAATAGTGCGGATAGTATTGTATTCAAAACTATCTTTTATTTTAAGAGTAATAAGGAATATACCATTTTTTGAAAAAATTATTTAAAGTAATAGTTGAAACAAATTGTGGATCTGTAGGAGTGTCTTCTGATTGAATGTTCGGTGAGAAGGATTATTTTCTATTAATGTAACTTTTGCTTCTAATTCAAGATCTTTTGTTTGTAATGAAACATAAATCTTTGTGTAAATTTTTAATCTGCCTTTTAATATAGTTAATTTTGTTTTAAGTCTTAATATTAACTACCTTTAGAATATTTAGAATTTCACGTGTTTCAAATATTTTATTGATACTTACCTTTATGAGGAGGTTTAAAGAATCTTCTTTATTAATATAAAATACTTGAGCCTTTTGTAAATACTCTTTCCTTAATTCGTATCTTGAATTTGATCAAATTAAATCTAATAAAAATTCCGTTTTTCACTATTATTAGTAGTTAGACATTAATACACTTTGTAGCATAATCTGTGAGACTCATTACCTGATGAAATAACTCACCTTGATTGAGTCTACTTTCCAATTCATTAATAAACATTATTTTCATAATCAAGAGAAGGAGGATGAATTTTCCGATTGATTAGGGAGTATCTTTGAGTTCAAATAAGGTAATTAATTTTTCTTGAATTTCTGGATGTTCCGCACAGATTCAGTGAGTTTCTTTTTGACTTTACAATTTGTTGCATAGTGGCCTGGTTAACACAATATAACAAGTATTATGTATTCAGAGTTTCTTTTTGGAGTAGACATTTTCAGGAACTTAATTTTTTATAAGTTGGATTTCTTGTAGTATATGGTTTTTTCTTATAATTTGAGTTTTTCTCGTTTTTTAACAGATAGAGCTTCTATCTTTGGAAGACAAAAGGTCTCACAAAAAGAATCCTAACTCTTTTCGCTTGGCGGCATTATCTGTTGAATATCTCCGCTCTGTAATTTAATTCATTGCATAAAGAAATTCCTTCTTTTTTAATAAAGCTTAATAATTGACCAAACGTAATTTGTTCGAATGGAAGGAGGGCTTTTTATTTTCAATGAGTTCGCTTAATTTATTGAATATCCGTTGAGAAAATAAGGATGGTAATCCTGAAAGAATTTTTCTTTCCAATAGGGTTGACGACAGTCTTCACTTTTTAATAGATATGTAAAAATGTATCTTTGTACCAATTGTAGTCTTTATAGAGTTGGGCACCTTAGATTTGTTAAAAGAATATCTGTTGCAAGCTGTAATTAGTTTGGACATCAAGAAAATTAGTAAACTATTGTATAAATCAATGTTTCTATATTGTCGAGTTGGCCTTGAGAATTTGTATGAGTCTAATTTAGTACGTTTCATCCTCTTGAATATAATTTTCCCACCAATTTTTGAGTATACCAGTGAAATCCTGATGTTTAATAAAATCAAAAGCTTTGTAAAATCTGTTGCATGTTTTAGTTGAATAGGCTGTATAGCAGCAATTAACATTCTTTCGAGGGTTATGAATATTTCATGGTCACTTACGACCATCTAATATTCCATTTCATATATTGAAATCACCAGCAAAGTTTTCAGTAATTATTGTTTTTGCACTTTCAAGGTGGAGGATCTGGAGGACGTTTGTTTTGGAGTAATAGGGAATTTCCTTTTATATAATTTATTAATATTTTGGAAATTAATCATCTAGTTGAGCTAAATTGTTTTTCTAACTATTAACTGTATTTTGAACAGAATTAGATGTTGACGTTTCTGCTTCCTTTAAATTTTTCTTCTATTTTTGAAATTAATGGAGTATTAGCATCTGGAAGTTCTAATTTATTGAATGTCTGATTGAATAAAGGTTGCAAAAATCTCATCTAAGAAGTTTGCGTTTGTCTTTCTTAGTATCATTAAATATCTAAGTTTTCTAGTTTTTTATTAATGACTCAATTTTTGTTTTTTAATAACTGCCTCAGCTCGAGTAGAGACCATATTGACTTGAGGTGACACTGGCATGTAAACTTGATAGTATAAGTATTTTGCGTGATATACTACTTGACTATACTTGGAATTATTTTCTACTATTGTTGAATGGAACTGTTGGATATACTTCAGGGGGTATTAATACAATTTCTTGTAAATGGAGGGTAAAAGAAGTAATAAGTTGTTTGACCATTTAAGAGCGGGTCCACTTTTAGCAAAATTAATATTAGATTATCTCTTTAACCTGGAATGGGTCTGGAAGATTAGTATCTGGAGGCAAACATAGACCACCAATTAAAGAAAGGAATATTAAACTTGATGTCTTTCCATGAATGAATACCATTTCCCTAAGAATGCTTGAGCTTTAAATCAAAAGTGTTGAGAGGAACCATTCCCTTTTGATTTATTTTTTATGAATTAAAATCTTGACGTAAATAATCTTTATTGATTTCAAAGGGTTTTGAGATAACATCTATTGAAGAAAAATGATGGGGGTTGCATAGTGAGTAGGTTTGGGGAAGGAGCTTATAGCTTCTAAGGTGTGTTGAGGAATTCCAAGATGCACAAATTGATACTAACCTCCCTACTGTTCACCATATTGAGCTCTTACTACTACCTAAACTAAGACGATCTCTAACCCCAAGAGGCCATCTGATTTATTAGAAACACTTAGTTAGGAAGTATGCACACCTATCGGGACCACTGGGACCACCCCATCGGAACACCCACCTGGGCTGGACCCAAATGACTTACTGGGGCTGACCAAACAGCTGACCAACGCTAGCAGCAAAACGGCGAGGACACTCCCTAAGGGCACCAACTTGGCTCTGATACCAGAAGGAGAGGAGGACGACCAAGGCCGGGTAACAGGAAAGGCCTACAGTGTGGATTAATGCCAGGGGGGCAGAGGAGTAGCAAATTTGATATGATGCAGGAAAATGATTTTGAAATGCTGATACGAAACGAATTTAAAACAACCGAATTGAAATAGAGAAGGAGATGAATTAAAAAACTTACTTTTTATTTGAATTAATAAACTTGATACAAGGTGGAGTACAAGGCTTTGAGAAAGGGGTTGAGAAGGAGGAGTAGTGATTTTTGATCGTTGTAATTGTCTTATGATGATTAGTTCTGCTCATACAACGCTAGGAGTATCTATTATAGAATACATTGATGGAATTAAAATAACAAGTGGACGATGAAAGATTGAGTCTAGACTTTGATAACTTGTGCTGACAATCTTGAATTATGCTGCTTCGTGTTGAAGTTGACTTTGGAACCCACGTCAAAAGTGAAACAGTGCTTGAATACTAAATGAACCTTGGGACTGTTCTTGAAATTTATATCCTTTTGAACAGCATCTTGATGAGTTGTTTCTTGAACAGTATTCTTTGAAAATTACTCTGATGAAGCTGTCCCGACAGTGTTTAGATAAGCTGTTCAGTGAAACAGTACACGTGAAAATTATGTTCTGGATGTATGAATTGGTTGATCGCGGGTGACGCATGCTTTGGACGTTGACATGATGATGAGTAGGTCCTTGCATAATTACTGACGTGTTGAGTCACTGCTCTGCTGTGGTGGAGTCACTAATTGTCTTGATGAGTCATGGCATGATTGAATGAGAGGGGACCATGTTGATTTGCCTTAGTAAATGCTAGACATCATTTTTGATGTGCTTTCCTTGAAAAAGCAACGTGGTCATTGAATTGATCTTTGATTTTTCTGCATTGAACTTGGCAACGTGGATGGCTTGAATGCATGTATGGAATCCTGCAAAAGAAAAACTTCGTAAAGAAATAATGGCCCTTACTTTTGCCAAAGGCCGTGACCTTTGCGGGCTCTTTTCGTGATTTTGTTTTGATAATTGTCTTTTTTCTTTTTTCTCATTTTTTTTTGAATAATAATAAGGAGTAGAAAATCTACTCAGCAGTCATAAGGATCTGGTATACAAGAATTGATTTAGTAGCGAAAATGGAAAAATTGATTTAGTAGCGAAAATGGAAATAATCATCTTGTAGATATTTGCACCGGAGACCATATGGAGTGTGAATAAGACAGGAAGCATCGATTTAGAATGGATAGTGTAATGGTATGAGGACTTGAGTATGACTTTGATCAACTGGACAGATATGAACATCAGGGAACATTTTCGTAATAAATTTGAAAATATGAGGTTCAAAAGCTGTCCAATATTCAAGGTGTTGTGGAACCATTTGAAATAATTAATATACCCAGTGGGCATAACGATGAGAACGGGATGATTGTTGACATCTTGAACAAGTGTTTGATAGGCTTTAATGAGTTTGAGATAATTGTAAAATGATATTTCAGAGGAATTATACCAGTCTTGATAATCAATGAAGATAGCACTTTCATTGTATCGTGGCCCATAGAACGATGTATAATAGAGTTCATGGTCACGAAGATGGAATAGGAGTGGTTCATGTGGGAAATTTAGTAATTGAATGGCGTTGGAGTCATTGATTTGGTTTTTGCCTTTGTCGTTGTTGTCCATGGTGAGGTTGGTATGAAAATGTTTTGATAGTTCAAAGGAAAATATTTGAGGGGACGATGAAGGATGTCAAATTGAATTTTGAAATTGAGATGGGTTTGAGTATTTATAGTAAAGGACTGTGATGTTGGAAGTGATGAAAATAAATGAGAAAATGTTGTATCAAGGTGTTGAAAACTTGTTTTGCTCAAAAATCCTTTTTGAAAATAATTTTGGAAATATTTTACTCCGCATTGAATAAGTGTAGGCTAGATGATTTGATATTGGCCTATGTAGGTACTGAGTACTCTAAGATTGGTTTGCCAATAGTCTATGGTTTTTTCTAAATCATGACGCTGGCAAGCTAATTGATGATACTCATGTAACCATTTTGAATAATAGTTTTTGAAATCTATGGAAGTTATATGATTGCGTCAGCTACTGGTTAATTCTTCTAGCTGTTTATTAATTTCTTGTAACTCATTTTGATCATTATTGAGTCGTTGAATGAGGTCACGTTGTTCTAACTTGTACCAGTATTTTGGATTATTACATTGAATTACATTAACTTGCTTTGTTATTGAAGCATTTTGTAATACAGGTAAATCATTGTGATAAATAGAATTGACAAATTTGAATAGTATTGTGGTTTCCATAATGTCCGTATGCACACCTATATTATCTACTTTAAATGGATAAATTTGAGTAAGGAAATGAGTTCCAAGAATAACCTCTTGACTCATATCCCGTACTAAAATGAATGAATTTTTGAAACAATATCCTTGATTACATATATAAGCATTAGATAATTTATACTTAATTTGTAATGGCATACCATTAGTAGTATGGAGTCGTTCTTTTGTCCGTTCATAATATATTGAGGGAATTAATTCTTCTTGAATATAATTTTGATCAGCACCACTATCTAATAGTGCAATAGTATTACATTCAAAATTATCTTTAATTTTAAGAGTAATAGGAATATACCATTTTTGAAAATTTATTTGATTAATAGTTGAAACAAATTGTGGATCCGTAGGAGTGTCTTCTGATTGAATGTTCGGTGAAGATGAACTAGTTTCTATTAATGTTAACCTTGCTTCTAATTCAAGATCTTTTGTTTGTAATGAACATAAATCTTTGTGTAAATTTTTAATCTGTTCTTTTAATATATTAATTTCGTTTTTTAAGTCTTGAATATTAGCTGCCTTTAGAATATTTGGAATTTCACGTGTTTCAAATATTTTATTGATACTTACCTTATGAGGAGGTTCTAAAGAATCTTCTTTTATTAATATACCTTTGAGCTTTTGTAAATACTCTTTCCTTAATTCGGTATCTTGAATTTGTTCAATTAAATCTAATAAAAATTCCTTTTCACTATTATTAGTAGTTATGACATTAATACACTTGTAGCATAATCTTGAAGACTCATTACCTGATGAATACTCACTTGAGTCACTTTCTAATTCATTAATAACATTATTTTCATCATCAGAGGAGGAGGATGAATTTTCCGATTGATTAGGAGTATCTTTAAGTTTAAATAAGGTAATTAATTTTTCTTGAATGTCTGGATGTTCCGCACAGATTTCGTTGAGTTTCTTTTTGACTTTACAATTTGTTGCATAGTGGCCTAATTTACCACACTTATAACAAGTATTAGTATTATCAGGTTTCCCTTTTGGAGTAGACTTTTTAGAACTTAATTTTTTTGTAAGTTGGATTTCTTGTAGTATATGGTTTCTTCTTATTAATTTGAGTTTTTCTTCGTTTTTTAACAGATGGAGCTTCTATCTTTGGAAGACAAAAGGCCTCACAAAAGGAACCTAACTCTTTTCGCTTGGCTGCATTATCTGTTGAATATCTGGCTTGTAATTTTAATTCATTGCATAAAGAAATTCCTTCTTTTTTAATAAAGCTTAATAATTGACCAAACGTAATTTGTTCGAATGGAATAGGGCTTTTACCAATGAGTTCGCTTAATTTATTGAATAATCGTTGAGAAAATAAGGATGGTAATTCTGAAATGAATTTTTCTTTCCAATAGGGTTGACGACAGTCTTCCCTTTTTAATAGATATGTTAAAAATGTATCTTTATACCAATTGTAGTCTTCTAGAGTTGGACACCTTAGATTAGTTAAAAGAATATCTGTTGCAGGTGTAATATCTTTTGGACTTCCAAGAAAATTAGTAACTATTGTATAAATCAATGTTTCTATATTGTCTAATTGGCCTTGAGAATTAGTATGAGTTCTAATTTTACTACGTTCATCTTCTTGAATATAATTTTCCCATCAATTTTTGAGTACACCAGTGAATCCTGATGTTAATAAATCAAAAGCTTGTAAATCTGTTGCACGTTTAGTTGAATAGGCTGTATAAGCAATTAACATTCTTTGAAGAGTTATGAATATTTCATGGTCACTACGACCATCTATATTCCATTCATATATTGAATCACCAACAAAGTTTTCAGTAATTATTGTTTTTGCACTTTCAAGGTGAAGATCTGGAGGAGTTGGTTTGGAGTAATAGGGAATTTCCTTTTTATATATTTTATTAATATTTTGGAAATTATCATCTAGTTGAGATAAATTGTTTTCTAAATTATTAACTGTATTTTGAACAGAATTAGATGTTGAAGTTTCTTCTTCCTTTAATTTTTCTTCTATTTTTGAAATTAATGGAGTATTAGCATCTGGAAGCTCTAATTTATTTGAACGTCTTATTTTGAATAAAGGTTTTGCAATCTCATCTAAGAAGTTTGGTTTATCCTTTTTAGAATCATTAATGTCTAAGTTTTCCAATTTTTCAATTAATGAATCAACTTCTTGTTTTTTTACAATTGCTTCAACTTGAGTAGAGACCATATTAAAAAGGTTTATCATCAAACATCTAATTCTATTAAAAATACAGTTAATATTTTAGAAAAGGATTTATCTCAACTAGATGATAATTTCCAAAATATTAATAAAATATATAAAAAGAAAATACCCTATTACTCCAAACAAACTCCTCCAGATCTTCACCTTGAAAGTGCAAAAACAATAATTACTGAAAACTTTGCTGGTGATTCAATATATGAATGAAATATAGATGGTCGTAGTGACCATGAAATATTCATAACCATTCAGAGAATGTTAATTGCTTATACATCCTATTCAACTAAACATGTAACAGATTTACAAGCTTTTGATTTATTAACATCAGGATTCACTGGTATACTCAAAAATTGGTGGGAAAATTATATTCAAGAAGATGAACGTACTAAAATTAGAACTCATACTAATTCTCAAGGCCAACTCGACAATATAGAAACATTGATTTATACAATATTTACTAATTTTCTTGGAAGTCCAAAAGATATTACAGCTGCAACAGATATTCTTTTAACAAATCTAAGGTGCCCAACTCTAGAAGACTACAATTGGTACAAAGATATATTTTTAACATATCTATTAAAAAGGGAAGACTGTCGTCAACCCTATTGGAAAGAAAAATTCATTTCAGGATTACCATCCTTATTTTCTCAACGAATATTCAATAAATTAAGCGAACTCATTGGCAAAAGCCCTATTGCATTCGAACAAATTACGTTTGGTCAATTATTAAGCTTTGTTAAAAAAGAAGGAATTTCTTTATGCAATGAATTAAATTTACAAGCTAGATATTCAACAGATAATGCCGCCAAGCGAAAAGAGTTAGGATCTTTTTGTGAGGCCTTTTGTCTTCCAAAGATAGAAGCTCCATCTGTTAAAAAACGAAGAAAAACTCAAATTAATAAGAAGAAACCATATACGACAAGAAATCCAACTTACAAAAAATTAAGTTCTAAAAAGTCTACTCCAAAAGGAAAACCTGATAATACTAATACTTGTTATAAGTGTGGTAAATTAGGCCACTATGCAACAAATTGTAAAGTCAAAAAGAAACTCAACGAAATCTGTGCGGAGCATCCATACATTCAAGAAAAATTAATTACCTTATTTGAACTCAAAGATACTCCTAATCAATCGAAAAATTCATCCTCCTCCTCTGATTATGAAAATAATGTTATTAATGAATTAGAAAGTGACTCAAGTGAGTATTCATCAGGTAATGAATCTTTAAGATTATGCTACAAGTGTATTAATGTCATAACTACTAATAATAGTGAAAAGGAATTTTTATTAGATTTAATTGAATTAGGAAAATGATTTTGAAATGCTGATAGAAACGAATTTAAAACTAACAGAATTGAAATAAGAGAAGGAGATGAATAAAAACTTACTTTTATTTGAATTAATAAACTTGATACAAGGTTGGAGTACAAGGCTTTGAGAAAGGGGGTTGAGAGGGAGGAGTAGTGATTTTGATCGTGTAATTGGTTCTGATGATTAGTTCTGCCTCATACAACGCTATGGAGTATCTACATATAGAATACATGATGGAATTAAAAGTAAACAAGTGGACGATGAAGATTGAGTCTTGCTTTGATAACTTGTGCTGACAATCTTGAATTATTGCTGCTTCGTGTTGAACGTTGACTGGAACCACGTCAAAAGTGAAACAGTGTTGAATAATAATGAACCTTGAACTGTTCTTGAATTATTGTCCTTTTGAACAGTATCTTGATGAGTTGTCTTCTTGAACAGTATTCTTGAATAATTACTCTGATGAGCTGTCCCGAACAGTGTTTAGATAAGCTGTCGTGAACAGTACACTTGAATAATTTGTTCTGATGTCTTGAATTGGTTGTCAGGATGAGTCATTGCTTTGGACGTTGACATGATGATGAGTCATGTCCTTGCATAATTATTTGCCGTGTTGAGTCATTGCTTGCCTTGATGAGTCATTGGCATGATTGAATTGAGAGGGGACATGTTGATTTGCCGTAGTAAATGCTAGAGAGCCTTTTGATGTGCTTTCTTTGAAAAGCAACGTGGATATTGAATTGATCTTTGATTTCTCTGTATTGAACTTGGCAACGTGGATGGCTTGAATGCATGTATGGAATCCTGCAAAATAAAATTTCGTAAAGAAATAATGGCCCTTACTTTTGCCAATGGCCGTGACCTTTGCGGGCTCTTTTCTTGACTTTGTTTTTTATTGAATTGAAATCTTGACGCAAATAATCTTTGTTGATTGCAAAAGGTGTTGAAATAACATTTATTAAGGAAAATGACGGAGGTTGCATAGTTGAGTAGGTTAGGGAACCTACAGATGAAGTAACTTCATCTATTGGCTCAGCTATGGGAGCTTTGTAATAAATCTTTTGAGTATCTTCTATATGATTATCTTTTGAATAATCATAACTAGTTGGCCTAGAAGGCATTGAATATGAAGTTCGAGGGAGTTCTAAGTTGTCTAATGATTTTGAAGATAAATTGCGTTCTTTAGTTGAATTAAATCTTATTAGTACTCTACCATCAGGCTCTTCTATGATTTATTGAATATGTTTTTGAGCAATATTTCTTGGTGGCCTGGTATTTTGAATTATAAATTCTTGAGGAATAGTGATTTCGTTCCACTTTAATAATTTAGGAGTAAAGGTAGTAATATTATCTGATTCAGCTTTTAATAGTATGGTTTCATCTAGAGTAGGTTTTAATAAACATTTTGGATTAAGTTGAGATGAAAGTAGCTTGAAATAAACTCTATATGTAATAGCAAAATTTCTGGAAAGCTCACGAAATTGAACCTTTAAATCATTTTGAATGTTAGGAAGATGGATATCTAGAACTAAGGTATCCATGATCCACGGATCATTTAAATCTACTGAATAATTTGGGCAACAATTAAAGTATATGTGACCATTGCAAATATTAGTTTGAATCATGGCAAATAACGAATCCTTGTAACGTATTAATCTATTGTCTCTTAGGGCCATGAATATAGGATAATCTAATCCTAATCTTGTCAAAGGTTTGAGTGCAATTTGAACCATACCGAAATGAATGTATTGATATTTTTCTTGATATCTTTTAATAGCAATTTTTGACAGTAGTTTAATGGTTTGAAATTCTTCATCTAAACTAAAGGTTTCTTCATGATCTTTTATTGATAAAGTCGTATTGAAATCAAACTTACCTATTTGATAAATCGTTTCTATCTTTTGTTTAGGAATTTTCCAATTAGCTACATCAATTTGGCAACTAACTTTCCTACTATTAACCACATTTGAGTTCTTACTACTACTTAAACTAAGACGATCTCTAACCCAAGAGGCCATCTGAGTTACGTCGGAACACTTAGTTAGAAGTCATGCACACTCTACCGGGACCACTGGGACCACCCCACCGGGACCACCTCACCTGGGCTGACCAACGGACTTACTGGGGCTGACCAACAGCTGACCAACGCTAGCAACGACGCGACACTACCTAAGGGCACCTACTTGGCTATGATACTAGAAGGAGCAGGATCGACCTAGGCCGGGTAATAGGTAAGGCCTAAGTGTGGATTAATACAGGGGAGCAGAGTAGTAGCAAATTGATATGATGCAGGAAAATGATTTTGTTTTGATAATTGTCTTTTTTCTTCTTTTTTTTTTTTGAATAATAACAAGGAGTAGAAAATCTACTCAGCAGTCAAAAGGATCTGGTGCACAAGAATTGATTTAGTAGCGAAAATGGAAAAATTCATTTAGTAGCGAAAATGGAAATAATCATCTTGTAGATATTTGCACCGGAGACCATATGGAGTGTGAATAAGACAGGAAGCATCGATTTGGAAAGGATAGTGTAATGGTATGAGGACTTGAGTATGACTTTGATCAACTGGACAGATATGAACATCAGGGTACATTTTCGTAACAAATTTGAAAACATGAGGTTCAAAAGCTGTCCAATATTCAAGATGTTTGTGGAACCATTTAAAATAATTAATATACTCAGTGGGCATAACGATGAGAACGAGATGATTGTTGACATCTTGAACAAGCGTTTGATAAGCTTTAATGAGTTTGAGATAACTGTAAAATGATATTTCAGAAGAATTGTACCAATCTTGATAATCAATAAAATAGCACTTTCAAGGTGAAGATCTGGAGGAGTTTGTTTGGAGTAATAGGGAATTTCCTTTTTATATATTTTATTAATATTTTGGAAATTATCATATAGTTGAGATAAATCCTTTTCTAAAATATTAACTGTATTTTTAATAGAATTAGATGTTGAAGTTTCTGCTTCCTTTAATTTTTCTTCTATTTTTGAAATTAATGGAGTATTAGCATCTAGAAGTTCTAATTTATTTGAACGTCTTATTTTGAATAAAGGTTTTGTAATCTCATCTAAGAAGTTTGGTTTGTCTTTCTTAGTATCATTAATATCTAAGTTTTCTAATTTTTCAGTTAATGAATCAACTTCTTGTTTTTTGACAATTGCTTCAACTTGAGTAGAGACCATATTAACTTGTTGAGATACGGTATGTAATACTTGATTTGTATAATTATTTTGATGATAAACCTTTTTAATATCACTTAGTATTACTCGACTATTTTCTGGATCATTTCTACCTATTTTGAATGGGATGGCTGGAATATTACCTTCAGGGGTATTTAATACGATGTCTTATAATGGAGGGGTTAAAGAAGTAAGTGTTTGACCATTTAAGAGGGTCCATTTTTTTGCAAAATTAATGTTAGTATTTATCTCTTTAACCTAGAATGGGTCTGGAAGATTATTATCTAAGGCAAACATAGCCCACCAATTAAAGAAAGGAATATTAACTTGATGTCTTTCCATGAATGAATACCATTTTTCCCTAATGAATGCTTGAGCTTTTAAATCAAAGTGTGAAAGGAACCATTCCCTTTTGACTTTGTTTTTTATTGAATTGAAATCTTGTCGTAAATAATCTTTGTTGATTGCAAAAGGTGTTGAAATAATATTTATTGAGGAAAATGGTGGAGGTTGCATAGTTAAGTAGGTTGGGGAACCTACAGATGAAGTAACTTCATCTATTGGCTCAGCTATGGGAGCTTTGTAATAAACCTTTTGAGTATCTTCTATATGATTATCTTTTGAATAATCATAATTAGTTGACCTAGAAGGCATTGAATATGAAGTTCGAGGGAGTTCTAAATTGTCTAAAGATTTTGAAGATAAACTACGTTCTTTAGTTGAATTAAATCTTATTAATACTCTACCATCAGGCTCTTCTATGATTTGTTGAATATTCTTTTGAGCAATATTTGACAGTAGTTTAATGGTTTGAAATTCTTCATCTAAACTAAAAGTTTCTTCATGATCTTTTATTGATAAAGTCGTATTAAAATCAAGCTTACCTATTTGATAAATCATTTCTATCTTTTGTTTAGGAATTTTCCAATTAGCTATATCAATTTGAAAAGGAGCAAGATCGACCTAGGCCGGGTAATAGGTAAGGCCTAAGTGTGGATTAATGCAGGGGAGCAGAGTAGCAAATTCATATGATGCAGGAAAATGATTTTGAAATGCTGATAGAAACGAATTTAAAACTAACAGAATTGAAATAAGAGAAGGAGATGAATAAAAACTTACTTTTATTTGAATTAATAAACTTGATACAAGGTTGGAGTACAAGGCTTTGAGGAAGGGGGTTGAGAAGGAGGAGTAGTGATTTTGATCGTGTAATTGGTTCTGATGATTAGTTCTGCCTCATACAACGCTATGGAGTATCTATTTATAGAATACATGATGGAATTAAAAGTAAACAAGTGGACGATGAAGATTGAGTCTTGCTTTGATAACTTGTGCTGACAATCTTGAATTATTGCTGCTTCGTGTTGAACGTTGACTGGAACCACGTCAAAAGTGAAACAGTGTTGAATAATAATGAACCTTGGACTGTTCTTAAATTATTGTCCTTTTGAACAGTATCTTGATGAGTTGTCTTCTTGAACAGTATTCTTGAATAATTACTCTGATGAGCTGTCCCGAACAGTGTTTAGATAAGCTGTCGTGAACAGTACACTTGAATAATTTGTTCTGATGTCTTGAATTGGTTGTCAGGATGAGTCATTGCTTTGGACATTGACATGATGATGAGTCATGTCCTTGCATAATTATTTGCCGTGTTGAGTCATTGCTTGCCTTGATGAGTCATTGGCATGATTGAATTGAGAGGGGACATGTTGATTTGCCGTAGTAAATGCTAGAGAGCCTTTTTGATGTGCTTTCTTTGAAAAGCAACGTGGATATTGAATTGATCTTTGATTTCTCTGTAGTGAACTTGGCAACGTGGATGGCTTGAATGCATGTATGGAATCCTGCAAAATAAAAATTTCGTAAAGAAATAATGGCCCTTACTTTTGCCAAAGGTCGTGACCTTTGCGGGCTCTTTTCTTGATTTTGTTTTGATAATTGTCTTTTTTCTTCTTCTTTTTTTTTTTTTGAATAATAACAAGGAGTAGAAAATCTACTCAGCAGTCAAAAGGATCTGGTGCACAAGAATTGATTTAGTAGCGAAAATGAAAAAATTGATTTAGTAGCGAAAATGGAAATAATCATCTTGTAGATATTTGCACCGGAGACCATATGGAGTGTGAATAAGACAGGAAGCATCGATTTGGAATGGATAGTGTAATGGTATAAGGACTTGAGTATGACTTTGATCAATTGGACAAATATGAACATCAGGGAATATTTTCGTAACATATTTGAAAATATGAGGTTCAAAAGCTGTCCAATATTCAAGGTGTTTGCGGAACCATTTGAAATAATTAATATACCCAGTGGGCATAACGATGAGAACGGGATGATTGTTGACATCTTGAATAAGCGTTTGATAGGCTTTAATGAGTTTGAGATAACTGTAAAATGATATTTCAGAGGAATTATACCCGTCTTGATAATCAATGAAGATAGCACTTTCATTGTATCGTGGCCCATAGAACGATGTATAGTAGAGTTCATGGTCACGAAGATGGAATAGGAGTGGTTTATGTGGGAAATTTGGTAATTGAATGGCGTTGGAGTCATTGATTTGGTTTTTGCCTTTGTCGTTGTTGTCCATGGTGAGATTGGTATGAAAATGTTTTGATAGTTCAAAGGAAAATATTTGAGGGGACGATGAAGGATGTCAAATTAAATTTTGAAATTGAGATGGGTTTGAGTATTTATGGTAAAGGACTGTGATGTTGGAAGTGATGAAAATAAATGAGAAAATGTTGTATCAAGGTGTTGAAAACTTGTTTTGCTCAAAATCTTTTTTGAAAATAATTTTGAAAATTTTTTACTCCGCATTGAATAAGTGTAGGCTAGATGATTTGATATTGGCCTATGCAGGTATTGAGTATTCTAAGATTGGTTTGCCAATAGTTTATGGTTTTTTCTAAATCATGATGCTGGCAAATTAATTGATGATACTCATGTAACCATTTTGTATAAAAGTCTTTAAAATCTATTGAGGCTATATGATTGCGTAAGCTAATGGTTAATTCTTCTAGTTGTTTATTTATTTCTTGTAATTCCTTTTGATCATTGTTGAGTCGTTGAATGAGGTCACGTTGTTCTAATTTATACCAGTACTTTGGATTATTACATTCAATTACATTAATTTGCTTTGTTATTGAAGCATTTTGTAATAAAGGTAAATTGTTTTGATAAATAGAATTGCCAAATTTGAAGGATATTGTGGTGTCCATAATTTCTGTATGTACACCTATCTGATCAACTTTAAATGGATAAATTTGAGAAAGGAAAGGAGTTCTAAGAATAACTTCTTGACTCATATCCCGTACTAAAATGAATGAATTTTTGAAACAATATCCTTGATTACATATATAAGCATTAGATAATTTATACTTAACTTGTAATGGCATACCATTAGTAGTATGGAGTCGTTCTTTTGTCCGTTCATAATATATTGAGGGAATTAATTCTTCTTGAATACAATTTTAATCTGCACCACTATCTAATAGTGCGATAGTATTGCATTCAAAACTATCTTTAATTTTAAGAGTAATAGGAATATACCATTTTTGGAAATTTATTTGATTAATAGTTGAAACAAATTGTGGATCTGTAGGAGTGTCGTCGGATTGAACGTTTGGTGAAGAAGGTTTATTTTCTATTAATGTTAACCTTGCTTCTAATTCAAGGTCTTTTGTTTGTAATGAACATAAATCTTTGTGTAAATTTTTAATATGTTCTTTCAACATATTAATTTCGTTTTTTAAGTCTTGAATATTAACTACCTTTAGAATATTTAGAATTTCACGTGTTTCAAATGTTTTATTGATACCTACCTTATGAGGAGGTTCTAAAGAATCTTCCTTTATTAATATACCTTTGAGTTTTTGTAAATACTCTTTCCTTAATTCGGTATCTTGAATTTGTTCAATTAAATCTAATAAAAATTCCTTTTCACTATTATTAGTAGTTATGTCATTAATACACTTGTAGCATAATCTTGAAGACTCATTACCTGATGAATACTCACTTGAGTCACTTTCTAATTCATTAATAAGATTATTTTCATCATCAGAGGAGGAGGATGAATTTTCCGATTGATTAGGAGTATCTTTGAGTTCAAATAAGGTAATTAATTTTTCTTGAATGTCTGGATGTTCCGCACAGATTTCGTTGAGTTTCTTTTTGACTTTACAATTTGTTGCATAGTGGCCTAATTTACCACACTTATAACAGGTATTAGTATTATCAGGTTTTCCTTTTGGAGTAGACTTTTTAGAACTTAATTTTTTGTAAGTTGGATTTCTTGTAGTATATGGTTTCTTCTTATTAATTTGAGTTTTTCTTCGTTTTTTTACAGATGGAGCTTCTAACTTTGGAAGACAAAAGGCTTCACAAAAAGAACCTAACTCTTTTCGCTTGGCGGCATTATCTGTTGAATATCTGGCTTGTAATTTTAATTCATTGCATAAAGAAATTCCTTCTTTTTTAATAAAGCTTAATAATTGACCAAATGTAATTTGTTCGAATGGAATAGGGCTTTTACCAATGAGTTCGCTTAATTTATTGAATATTCGTTGAGGAAATAAGGATGGTAATCTTGAAATGAATTTTTCTTTCTAATAGGGTTGACGACAGTCTTCCCTTTTTAATAGATATGTTAAAAATGTATCTTTATACCAATTGTGGTCTTCTAGAGTTGGACACCTTAGATTAGTTAAAAGAATATCTGTTGCAGCTGTAATATCTTTTGGACTTCCAAGAAAATTAGTAACTATTGTATAAATCAATGTTTCTATATTATCTAATTGGCCTTGAGAATTAGTATGAGTTCTAATTTTAGTACGTTCATCTTCTTGAATATAATTTTCCCACCAATTTTTGAGTATACCAGTGAATCCTGATATTAATAAATCAAAAGCTTGTAAATCTGTTGCATGTTTAGTTGAATAGGCTATATAAGCAATTAACATTCTTTGGAGGGGTATGAATATTTCATGGTCACTACGACCATCTATATTCCATTCATATATTGAATCACCAGCAAAGTTTTCAGTAATTATTGTTTTTGCACTTTCAAGATGAAGATCTGGATGAGTTTGTTTGGAGTAATAGGGTATTTTCTTTTTATATATTTTATTAATATTTTGAAAATTATCATCTAGTTGAGATAAATCCTTTTCTAAAATATTAACTGTATTTTTAATAGAATTAGATGTTGAAGTTTCTGCTTCCTTTAATTTTTCTTCTATTTTTGAAATTAATGGAGTATTAGCATCTGGAAGTTCTAATTTATTTGAACGTTTTATTTTGACTAAAGGTTTTGCAATCTCATCTGAGAAGTTTGGTTTGTCTTTCTTAGTATCATTAATATCTAAGTTTTCTAATTTTTCAGTTAATGAATCAACTTCTTGTTTTTTGACAATTGCTTCAACTTGAGTAGAGACCATGTTAACTTGTTGAGATACGGTATGTAATACTTGATTTGTATAATTATTTTGATGATAAACCTTTTTAATGTCACTTAGTATTACTTGACTATTTTCTGGATCATTTCTACCTATTTTGAATGGGATGGTTGGAATATTCCCTTCAGGGGTATTTAATACAATTTCTTGTAATGGAGGGGTAAAAGAAGTAAGGGTTTGACCATTTAAGAGGGTCCATTTTTTAGCAAAATTAATGTTAGTATTTATCTATTTAACCTGGAATGGGCCTGGAGGATTATTATCTAAGGTAAACATAGCCCACCAATTAAAGAAAGGAATATTAACTTGGTGTTTTTCCATGAATGAATACCATTTTTCCCTAATGAATGCTTGAGCTTTTAAATCAAAGTGTGAAAGGAACCATTCCCTTTTGACTTTGTTTTTTATTGAATTAAAATCTTGTCGTAAATAATCTTTGTTGATTGCAAAAGGTGTTGAAATAACATTTATTGAGGAAAATGATGGAGGTTGCATAGTTGAGTAGGTTGGGGAACCTACAGATGAAGTAACTTCATCTATTGGCTCAACTATGGGAGCTTTGTAATAAATCTTTTGAGTATCTTCTATGTGATTATCTTTTGAATAATCATAACTAGTTGGCCTAGAAGACATTGAATATGAAGTTTGGGGGAGTTCTAAATTGTCTAAAGATTTTGAAGATAAACTTCGTTCTTTAGGTGAATTAAATCTTATTAGTACTCTACCATCAGTTTCTTCTATGATTTGTTGAATATTCTTTTGAGCAATATTTCTTGGTGGCCTGGTATTTTGAATTATAAATCTTGGGACGAATAGTAATTTCATTCCACTTTAATAACTAGGAGATAAGGTAGTAATATTATCTGATTCAAGTTTTTAGTAGGTATGGTTTGAAATTCTTCATCTAAACTCAAACGTTGCTTCATGATCTTTTATGATAACGCGTATATAAAATCAAAATTACCTATTGAAATCGTTTCTTTTTATCTTTTGTTAGGAAATGTTTTTTCCAATTAGCTATATCAATTGACTATAACTCCCTACTATTAACCACATTGAGTTACTACTACCTAAACTAAGACGATCTCTAACCCAAAAGGCCATCTGAGTTACGTCGGAACACTTACTAAGAGTCAGCACACTCTACCGGGACCACTGGGACACCCCAACGGGTACCCACTAACTGGCTGACCAACAGACTTAACTGCGGCCCTGACCACAGTAACCAATGCGAGCTAGGCCGGGTAATAGGTAAGGCCTTAAGTGTGGATTAATCAGGGGAGCAGAGTAGTAGCAAAATTGATATGATGTAGGAAAATGATTTTGAAATGTGATAGAACGAATTAAAAGATAACAAATTGAAATAAGAGAAGGAGATGAAAATAAAAAAACTTACCTTTGATTTGAAATTAATAAACTTGATACAAGGGTTGGAGTACAAGGCTTTGAGAAAGGGGTTGAGAAGGGAGGAGTAGTGATTGGAACGTGTAATTGGTTCTGATGATTATTCTGCCTAATACAACGCTATTGAGTATCTATTTATAGAATACAAGATGGAATTAAATGTATACAAGTGGACGATAAAGATTGAATCTGGTGTTGATAATTGCTGACGACAATGTTGAATTATTGCTGCTTGGTGTTGAACTTGGACTGGAGCCATGTCAAAAGTGGAACAGTGCTGAGTAATAATGGACCTTGGACTATTATTGAATTATTGTCCTTTTTGAACAGTATTCTGATGAGCTGCCTTCTTGAGCAGTATTCCTGAATAATTACTCTGATGAGTTGTCGTCTTGAACAGTATTTAGATAGGCTGTTGTGAACAGTACGCTTGAATAATTGTTCTGATGTCTTGAATTGTTTGTCGGGATGAGTCATTGCTTTGGATGGTGACATGAGGATGAGTCATGTCCTTGCATAATTACTTGCCATGTTGAGTCTTTGTTGCCGTGTTGAGTCACTACTTGTCTTGATGAGTCATTGGCATGATTGAATTGAGAGGGGACATGCTGATTTGTCGTAGTAAATGCTAGAGAGCCTTTTTGATGTGCTTTCCTTGAAAAAGCAACGTGGTCATGGAATTGATCTTTGATTTTTCTGCATTGAACTTGGCAACGTGGATGGCCTGAATGCATGTATGGAATCCTGTAAAATAAAAACTTCGTAAAGAAATAATGACCCTTACTTTTGCCCAAGGCCGTGACCTTTGCGGGCTCTTTTCTTGATTTGGTCTTGATAATTGTCTTTTTTTTTTTTGGAATAATAACAAGGAGTAGAAAATCAGTCACAAGGATCTGGTGCATAAAGGATGAATTGATTTAGTAGCGAAAATGAAAATAATCATCCTGTAGATATTTGCACCGGAGACCATAGGGAGTGTGAATAAGACAGGAAGTATCGATTTGGAATGGATAGTGCAATGGTATGAGGACTTGAGTATGACTTTGATCAACTGGACAGATATGAACATCAGGGAACATTTTCGTAACAAATTTGAAAATGTGAGGTTCAAAAGCTGTCCAATATTCAAGGTGTTTGTGGAACCATTTGAAATAATTAATATACCCAGTAGGCATAATGATGAGAACTGGATGATTGTTGATATGATGAACAAGCGTTCGATAAGCTTTAATGAGTTTGAGATAATTGTAAAATGATATTTCAGAGGAATTATACCAGTCTTAATAATCAATGAAGATAGCATTTTCATTGTAGCGTGGTCCATAGAGCGATGTATAGTAGAGTTCATGGTCACGCAGATAGAATAGAAGTGGTTCATGTGGAAAATTTGGTAATTGAATGGAATTGGAGTCATTGATTTGGTTTTTGCCTTTGTCGTTATTGTCCATGGTGACATAGGTATGAAAAGGTTTTGGTAGTTCAGAAGAAAATATTTGAGTGGACGATGAAGGATGTTGAATTGAGGCTTGAGTTGGGTGAGGGACTGCATAGGGAAGATGGGTTTGAGTGTTCATGGTAAAGGACTGAGATGTTTGAAGTGTTGATGGTTGAAAATAAATGATGGTTGTTAGAGGAAATGCTTTGTCAAGGTGTTGAAAACTTGTTTTGTTCAAAAACCTTTTGAAAAAAAATAGTTTTGGAAATATTTTACTCCGCATTGAATGGGTGTAGGCTAGATGATTTGATATTGGCCTATGCAGGTATTGAGTACTCTAAGATTGGTTTGCCAATAGTCTATGGTTTTTTCTAAATCATGACGCTGGCAAGCTAATTGATGATACTCATGTAACCATTTTGAATAATAGTCTTTGAAATCTATGGAAGTTATATGATTGCGTAAGCTAATGGTTAATTCTTCGAGCTGTTTATTAATTTCTTGTAATTCATTTTGATCATTATTGAGTCGTTGAATGAGGTCACGTTGTTCTAACTTGTACCAGTATTTTGGATTATTACATTGAATTACATTAACTTGCTTTGTTATTGAAGCATTTTGTAATACAGGTAAATTATTGTGATAAATAGAATTGACAAATTTGAATGATATTGTGGTTTCCATTATGTCCTTATGCACACCTATATTATCTACCTTAAATGGGTAAATTTGAGTAAGGAAAGGAGTTCCAAGAATAACTTCGTGACTCATATCCCGTACTAAAATGAATGAATTTTTGAAACAATATCCTTGATTACATATATAAGCATTAGATAATTTATACTTAACTTGTAATGCCATACCATTAGTAGTATGGAGTCGTTCTTTTGTCCGTTCATAATATATTAAGGGAATTAATCCTTCTTGAATACAATTTTGATCTGCACCACTATCTAGTAGTGCAATAGTATTGCATTCAAAACTATCGTTAATTTTAAGAGTAATAGGAATATACCATTTTTGAAAATTTATTTGATTAATAGTTGAAACAAATTGTGGATCCGTAGGAGTGTCTTCTGATTGAATGTTCGGTGAAGAAGGATTATTTTCTATTAATGGTCACCTTGCTTATAATTCAAGATCTTTTATTTGTAATGAACATAAATCTTTGTGTAAATTTTTAATCTGTTCTTTTAATATATTAATTTCGTTTTTTAAGTCTTGAATATTAACTGCCTTTAGAATATTTGGAATTTCACGTGTTTCAAATATTTTATTGATACTTACCTTATGAGGAGGTTCTAAAGAATCTTCTTTTATTAATATACCTTTGAGCTTTTGTAAATACTCTTTCCTTAATTCGGTATCTTGAATTTGATCAATTAAATCTAATAAAAATTCCTTTTCACTATTATTAGTAGTTATGACATTAATACACTTGTAGCATAATCTTGAAGACTCATTACCTGATGAATACTCACTTGAGTCACTTTCTAATTCATTAATAACATTATTTTCATAATCAAAGGAGGATGATGAATTTTCCGATTGATTAGGAGTATCTTTGAGTTCAAATAAGGTAATTAATTTTTCTTGAATGTATGGATGTTCTGCACAGATTTCATTGAGTTTCTTTTTGACTTTGCAATTTGTTGCATAATGGCCTAATTTACCACACTTATAACAAGTATTAGTATTATCAGGTTTTCCTTTTGGAGTAGACTTTTTAGAACTTAATTTTTATAAGTTGGATTTCTTGTAGTATATGGTTTCTTCTTATTAATTTGAGTTTTTCTTCGTTTTTTAACAGATGGAGCTTCTATCTTTGGAAGACAAAAGGACTCACAAAAAGAACCTAACTCTTTTCGCTTGGCTGCATTATCTGTTGAATATCTGGCTTGTAATTTTAATTCATTGCATAAAGAAATTCCTTCTTTTTTAATAAATCTTAATAATTGACCAAACGTAATTTGTTCGAATGAAATAGGGCTTTTACCAATGAGTTCGCTTAATTTATTGAATATTCGTTGAGAAAATAAGGATGGTAATCCTGAAATGAATTTTTCTTTCCAATAGGGTTGACGACAGTCTTCCCTTTTTAATAGATATGTTAAAAATGTATCTTTATACCAATTGTAGTCTTCTAGAGTTGGACACCTTAGATTAGTTAAAAGAATATCTGTTGCAGCTGTAACATCTTTTGGACTTCCAAGAAAATTAGTAACTATTGTATAAATCAATGTTTCTATATTGTCTAATTGGCCTTGAGAATTAGTATGAATTCTAATTTTAGTACGTTCATCTTCTTGAATATAATTTTCCCACCAATTTTTGAGTATACCAGTGAATCCTGATATTAATAAATCAAAAGCTTGTAAATCTGTTGCACGTTTAGTTGAATAGGTTGTATAAGCAATTAACATTCTTTGAAGAGTTATGAATATTTCATGGTCACTACGACCATCTATATTCCATTCATATATTGAATCACCAGCAAAGTTTTCAGTAATTATTTTTTTTGCACTTTCAAGGTGAAGATCTGGAGGAGCTTGTTTGGAGTAATAGGGAATTTTCTTTTTATATATGTTTTTAATATTTTGGAAATTATCATCTAGTTGAGATAAATTGTTTTCTAAAATATTAACTGTATTTTGAACAGAATTAGATGTTGAAGTTTCTGCTTCCTTTAATTTTTCTTCTATTTTTGAAATTAATGGAGTATTAGCATCTGGAAGTTCTAATTTATTGGAACATCTTATTTTGAATAAAGGTTTTGCAATCTCATCTAAGAAGTTTGGTTTGTCTTTCTTAGTATCATTAATATCTAAGTTTTCTAATTTTTCAGTTAATAAATCAACTTCTTGTTTTTTGACAATTGCTTCAACTTGAGTAGAGACCATATTAACTTGTTGAGATACGGTATGTAATACTTGATTTGTATAATTATTTTGATGATAAACCTTTTTAATATCACTTAGTATTACTTGACTATTTTCTGGATCATTTCTACCTATTTTGAATGGAATGGCTGGAATATTACCTTCAGGGGTATTTAATACAATTTCTTGTAATGGAGGGGTAAAAGAAGTAAGTGTTTGACCATTTAAGAGGGTCCATTTTTTAGCAAAATTAATGCTAGTATTTATCTCTTTAACCTGGAATGGGTCTGGAAGATTATTATCTAAGGCAAACATAGCCCACCAATTAAAGAAAGGAATATTAACTTGATGTCTTTCCATGAATGAATACCATTTTTCTCTAATGAATGCTTGAGCCTTTAAATCAAAGTGTGAAAGGAACCATTCTCTTTTGACTTTGTTTTTTATTGAATTGAAATCTTGACGTAAGTAATCTTTGTTGATTGTAAAAGGTGTTGAAATAACATTTATTGAGGAAAATGATGGAGGTTGCATAGTTGAGTAGGTTGGAGAACCTACAGATGAAGTAACTTCATCTATTAGCTCAACTATGGGAGCTTTGTAATAAATCTTTTGAGTATCTTCTATATGATTATCTTTTGAATAATCATAATTAGTTGACCTAGAAGGCATTGAATATGAAGTTCGAGGGAGTTCTAAATTGTCTAAAGATTTTGAAGATAAACTGCGTTCTTTAGTTGAATTAAATCTTGTTAATACTCTGCCATCAGCCTCTTCTATGATTTGTTGAATATTCTTTTGGGCAATATTTCTTGGTGGCCTGGTATTTTGAATTATAAATTCTTGAGTAATAGTAATTTCATTCCACTTTAATAACTTAGGAGTAAAGGTAGTAATATTATCTGATTCAGCTTTTAGTAGTATGGTTTCATCTAGAGTAGGTTTTAATAAACATTTTGGATTAAGTTGAGATGAAAGTAGCTTGAAATAAACTTTATATGTAATAGCAAAATTTCTGGAAAGCTCACGAAATTGAACCTTTAAATCATTTTGAATGTTAGGAAGATGGATATCTAGAACTAAGGTATCCATGATCCACGGATCATTTAAATCTACTGAATAATTGGGGCAACAATTAAAGTATATGGGACCATTGCAAATATTAGTTTGAATCATGGCTAATAACGAATCCTTGCAACGTATTAATCTATTGTCTCTTAGGGCCATGAATATAGGATAATCTAATCCTAATCTTGTCAAAGGTTTGAGTGCAATTTGAATCATACCGAAATGAATGTATCGATATTTTTCTTGATATCTTTTAATAGCAATTTTTAACAGTAGTTTAATGGTTTGAAATTCTTCATCTAAACTAAAGGTTTCTTCATGATCTTTTATTGATAAAGCCGTATTAAAATCAAACTTACCTATTTGATAAATCGTTTCTATCTTTTGTTTAGGAATTTTCCAATTGGCTATATCAATTTGACTACTAACTTCCCTACTATTAACCACATTTGAGTTCTTACTACTACCTAAACTAAGACGATCTCTAACCCAAGAGGCCATCTGTGTTACGTCGGAATACTTAGTTAGGAGTCATGCACACTCTACCGGGACCACTGGGACCACCCCACCAGGACCACCTCACCTGGGCTGGCCGAGACGGACTTACTGAGGCTGACCAACAGCTGACCAATGCTAGCAACAGCGCGACACTACCTAAGGGCACCAACTTGGCTCTGATACCAGAAGGAGCAGGATCGACCTAGGCCAGGTAATAGGTAAGGCCTAAGTGTGGATTAATTGATCGTGTAATTGGTTCTGATGATTAGTTCTGCCTCATACAATGCTATGGAGTATCTATTTATAGAATACATGATGGAATTAAAAGTAAACAAGTGGACGATGAAGATTGAGTCTTGCTTTGATAACTTGTGCTGACAATCTTGAATTATTGCAGCTTCGTGTTGAACGTTGACTGGAACCACGTCAAAAGTGAAACAGTGTTGAATAATAATGAACCTTGGACTGTTCTTGAATTATTGTCCTTTTGAACAGTATCTTGATGAGTTGTCCTCTTGAACAGTATTCTTGAATAATTACTCTGATGAGCTGTCCCGAACAGTGTTTAGATAAGCTGTCGTGAACAGTACACTTGAATAATTTGTTCTGATGTCTTGAATTGGTTGTCGGGATGAGTCACTGCTTTGGACGTTGACATGATGATGAGTCATGTCCTTGCATAATTATTTGCTGTGTTGAGTCATTGCTTGCCGTGTTGAGTCACTACTTGTCTTGATGAGTCATTGGCATGATTGAATTGAGAGGGGACATGTTGATTTGCCGTAGTAAATGCTAGAGAGCCTTTTTGATGTGCTTTCTTTGAAAAGCAACGTGGATATTGAATTGATCTTTGATTTCTCTGTAGTGAACTTGGCAACGTGGATGGCTTGAATGCATGTATGGAATCCTGCAAAATAAAAATTTCGTAAAGAAATAATGGCCCTTACTTTTGCCAAAGGCCGTGACCTTTGCGGGCTCTTTTCGTGATTTTGTTTTGATAATTGTCTTTTTTCTTTTTTTTTTTGAATAATGACTAGGAGTAGAAGTAGATAGCGACTCAGTAGTCATAAGGGTCTTGAGCACATGGACCGCCCCATGGATCATAGTCCGAATGATCCGAGGATGCAGGTGAATTGGAGGAGGCCGCTTTGGATAATAATAATTGTTTTTGTTTTTTGAGTAATTTGATTTCGCGCTTGAGTAAGTGGAGTTCATCAAGCTCATTGGATGAGGTAGCTTTGTCTGGGTTTTTCGAGGAGCGTTCTTGCTTCTTTTGAGGGGTTGAGGGTGTGGTTGGAATTATTGATTGTGGTGTATGCAGCAGTTTTGCTTGGACAACGTCTAAGGAACAAAACTTGTTAACTGCAAATTTTTCCCACCATTTGATCTTATAGTCCCTGACGAGGGAGAATGATGCTGGGGGTGGATAATATTGCATAATACTGAAGGACCAACAAAAAATCCAGGGAATACCAAATTTTTTGTGGAATAGGATTTCTGTGAGGTCCGGAGGATTTGTGGCGTAGGTGGAATAAAATTGGAATGAGTTTTTGACTTCTTCTGGCCATATGATTTGCAGACTACCATAGATAGTCCACCATTCATAAAACCATAATGGAAAAGTAATTTCAGGTCTTGTATCAAAACTAAAGAACCAAGAATGATTGAATGGTCGATAGAGAAAGGTCTCATACCAAGCTTTTTGATAATCGATATAGTGATAACCGGACGGATAGAATGGAACAGAAAAGGGTTTGGTAGTATATGTAGTAGGCCAGTCTTTTCCTGTAAGAACTTTGAGGATACGACATTTGGAATAGGCTATAAAATTTGGTGTATGTTTATCGGAAATGTGTTCTATTTCTACAGATTTGGAATCAACGAGGATAAGTTCATAAAATTGTCGTGTTTTGAATGGAGAGTCAGGAATATGGTAGCAGTCCGAAAGAAATGTAGCTTTGACTAATTTATTGAGTTCGAGAAGAGATTGGGGCTCTCGGTATTTTGTATAGGTAACCTGATTGTGTAATGGTTTGGTAAAATATTTGGATGGATCTAAGGAAGACGTTTGAGTAGGAGATGAAGGCGGTCTGGTTGAGGCTTGAGCATAGGATAATGGAGGAAAATCTGCAGAAGGTAGAGTTTGGAACTAGTTTGTAACTGGGATTGAATATTGAGGATGGGTTTGGGTTGGAGTAGCAGGTGTCATGGCATAGTGTTGTGAAGTTTGAATTTTTCGTTCCTTTTTATTGTCTTGATTCATAGTGGTGGCTGAAAATAAGATATGGAAGTTGTTAGTAGTAATAGAATAACATTACAAGTTTGGCCCATGTAGGTGTTGAGTAGGCTAAGATTGGTTTTGTGTTAAGGGCTGATGATGTGATCCTTGTAAAAATTCTCGTGTTAAAAAATCAGGTAAAGAATTGTCTTTGCCTTGAATAAATTCAATGCCAAAATCAAAGGCAGATAAAATAGCTTGCCAACGAGCGAATATTTGTTTAGAAACAATGTTTTGAACATCCTTTTGAAGAATTTCTTTAGCAGATTTGCAATCTATGCGAAGAAGAAATTTTTTATTAAATAAGTCATCTTGAAATTTGGAGATGCATAAAACAATTGATAAAATTTCCTTTTTAATTGTCGAATAATTCTTTTGAGTTTCATTCCAAATACCTGAATGGTAGCGGACTATTTGTTCGCGAGAGTCAGAGGGGAGTCTTTTTTGTTGAAGGATACCGTCATAGCCTATGTCGGAGGCATCGGTTTAGACTATCATGAAGGCATGTGGATGTGGTATTCCGAGACATGGTAAGGTTTTGACCTTTTGTTTGAGTAGTCTGATAATATTAGTATGTTCTTCAGACCATGGATGAGAATTCTTTCGTAATCGTTTATAGAGAGGTTCACAAAATTGTCTTAAGTTTGGGAAAAATTCAGACACATAATTAAGACAACCTAGAAAACGTTGTAATTGAGTTTTATCTTTAATTTCATCTGAAAATTTATCGGCAAACTCAATTGCTCTAGCGATTAGGCGTATAGTGCCTTGATAGATATCATGTCCTAAAAATCTAATCTTGGTTTGAAACAATTTCATTTTAGGTGCGGATACAACTAATCCATTTTTCTTGATAACATATAAAAAGATATGAAGATGTTTAAAGTGCTGGTCAATATTATTTGAATAGACAAGGACATCATCTATATAAACTATTGTAAAATGGGTGTAAGGATTGAAAATATCATTCATAATGTTTTGAAATTCTGAAGGTGCGTTCTTTAAGCCGAAAGGCATTACATTCCATTCATAATGTCCGAATGGAACTGTAAATGCTGTCTTATATCTATCTTCCTCTTTAATTTGAATCTGCCAAAAACCACTTTTCATATCAAATTTTGAGAATATTGTTGCCTCATATAAGCGATTAAGTAACTCACGTTTATTAGGAATGGGATATCGGATCCATTGTAATACTTTATTTAGAGGTTTATAATTAATAACTAAACGAGGGACCCCTCGCTCCTTTTCTGCTTGATTATTAACATAAAATGCTGCACAGCTCCAAGGGGACTTAGACGGTCTAATTAATCCCTTTTTTAATAAGGATTCTATTTCCTTTTTACAGAATTCAAGGAGTTCTTTATTCATTTGAATGGGTCTAGCTTTAGTTGGAATATTTTTTTCGGAAAAATCTTTTTCATAAGGAAGTGATATGATATGTTGTTTTCTTTGCCAGAAGGCATTGGGAAGATCAGAGCATACTTTAGTTTTAAATAAGTCGTACAGTTCGTGTATTTGCTTTTGGATGGAGGGTTGTTGTAATCTTTCTTCAATTTTTTTATAAATAATTTCATTTTGTAAGAATTGAATATGTTTTCTCTTTTCGTAAAGAAGATTAATTTGTTTTAATATAAAGGAATTTTGTAATAAAGATAACTCTTTTTGATAAATAGGAGCGATAAATTTGAATGATATAATTGTTCCCATAATTTCAGTATGCACACCTATTTGATCTACTTTGAATGGATAGATTTGAATCATGAAAGGAGTTCCAAGAATGATTTCTTGACCTATATCACGTACTAAGATGAATGAGTTTTTAAAACAAAATCCCTGATTACATATATAAGCATTTGATAATTTATACTTAATTTGTAATGCTGTACCGTTAGCACTATGGAGTCGTTCTTTTGTCTTTTCATAATATATTGAGGGAATTAATCCCTCTTTTATACAATTTTGATCTGCACCACTATCTAATAGTGCAATAGTATTGAGTTCAAAGCTATCTCTAATTTTAAGAGTAATATGAATATACCATTTTTGAAAATTTATTTGACTAATGGTTGAAACAAGTTGTTGATCCGTAGGAGTAGCGTCTGAAGGATTATTTTCTATTAATGCTAATCTTGTTTCTGACTCCAAGTCTTTTGATTGTAATAAACATAAATCTTTGTGTAATTTTTTTATTTGTTCTTTTAATCTATTTACTTCGTTTTTTAAGTCTTGAATGTTAACTGTTTTTAAACTATTTGGAATTTCACGTTTTTCAAATGTTTTATTGATACTTATCTGTCGAGGAGGTTCTAAAGAAGTTTCCTTTATTAATATACCTTTGAGTTTTTGTAAATATTCTTTCCTTAATTCGGTATCTTGAAGTTGTTCAATTAAATCTAGTAAAAATTCTTTTTCATTCTTATTAGTAGTTATGACATTAATACACTTATAACATAATTTTGAAGACGCATTACCTGATGAGTACTTACTTGAGTCACTTTCTAGTTCATTAATAACATTATTTTCATAATCCGATGGATTAGGTGTATCTTTGAGTTTAAATATGTTAATTAATTTTTCGTGAATATCTGGACGCTCAGCACAGATTTTATTGAGTTTCTTTTTAACTTTACAATTTGTTTCATAGTTGCCTAATTTACCACACTTATAACAAGTATTAGTATTATCAGGTTTTCCTTTTGGAGTAGACTTTTTAGAACTTAATTTTTTGTAAGTTGGATTTCTTATAGTATATGGTTTTTTCTTAGTACTATTAATATCTAAGTTTTCTAGTTTTTTAGTTAATGAATCAACTTCTTGTTTTTTAATAACTGCTTCAGCTCGAGTAGAGACCATATTGACTTGAGGAGACACTGTATGTAATACTTGATTAGTATAAGTATTTTGGTGATATACTACTTGACTATACTCTGGATTATTTCTACCTATTTTAAATGGGACTGCTGGAATATTACCTTTAGAAGTATTTAATACAATTTCTTGTAATGGAGGGGTAAAAGAAGTAAGTGTTTGACCATTTAAGAGGGTCCATTTTTTAGCAAAATTAATGTTAGTATTTATCTCTTTAACCTGGAATGGGTCTGGAAGATTATTATCTAAGGCAAACATAGCCCACCAATTAAAGAAAGGAATATTAACTTGATGTCTTTCCATGAATGAATACCATTTTTCCCTAATGAATGCTTGAGCTTTTAAATCAAAGTGTGAAAGGAATCATTCCCTTTTGACTTTGTTTTTTATTGAATTGAAATCTTGGCGTAAATAATCTTTGTTGATTGCAAAAGGTGTTGAAATAACATTTATTGAGGAGAATGATGGAGGTTGCATAGTTGAGTAGGCTAGGGAACCTACAGATGAAGTAACTTCATCTATTGGCTCAGCTATGGGAGCTTTGTAATAAATCTTTTGAGTATCTTCTATATGATTATCTTTTGAATAATCATAATTAGTTGACCTAGAAGGCATTGAATATGAAGTTCGAGGGAGTTCTAAATTGTATAAAGATTTTGAAGATAAACTGCGTTCTTTAGTTGAATTAAATCTTATTAATACTCTACCATCAGGCTCTTCTATGATTTGTTAAATATTCTTTTGAGCAATATTTGACAGTAGTTTAATGGTTTGAAATTCTTCATCTAAACTAAAGGTTTCTTCATGATCTTTTATTGATAAAGCCGTATTAAAATCAAACTTACCTATTTGATAAATAGTTTCTATCTTTTGTTTAGGAATTTTCCAATTAGCTATATCAATTTGACTACTAACTTCCTTACTGTTCACCACATTTGAGTTCTTACTACTACCTAAACTAAGACGATCTCTAACTCAAGAGGCCATCTGAGTTACGTCGGAATACTTAGTTAGGAGTCATGCACACTCTATCGGGACCACTGGGACCACCCCACCAGGACCACCTCACCTGGGCTGACCAACGGACTTACTGGAGCTGACCAACAGCTGACCAACGCTAGCAACGGCGCGACACTACCTAAGGGCACCAACTTGGCTCTGATACCAGAAGGAGCAGGATCGACCTACGTCGGGTAATAGGTAAGGCCTAAGTGTGGATTAATGCAGGGGAGCAGAGTAGTAGCAAATTGATATGATGCAGGAAAATGATTTTGAAATGCTGATAGAAACGAATTTAAAACTAACAGAATTGAAATAAGAGAAGAAGATGAATAAAAACTTACTTTTATTTGAATTAATAAACTTGATACAAGGTTGGAGTACAAGGCTTTGAGAAAGGGGGTTGAGAAGGAGGAGTAGTGATTTTGATCGTGTAATTGGTTCTAATGATTAGTTCTGCCCCATACAACGCTATGGAGTATCTATTTATAGAATACATTATGGAATTAAAAGTAAACAAGTGGACGATGAAGATTGAGTCTTGCTTTGATAACTTGTGCTGACAATCTTGAATTATTGCTGCTTCGTGTTGAACGTTGACTGGAACCACGTCAAAAGTGAAACAGCGTTGAATAATAATGAACCTTGGACTGTTCTTGAATTATTGTCCTTTTGAACAGTGTCTTGATGAGTTGTCTTCTTGAACAGTATTGTTGAATAATTACTCTGATGAGCTGTCCCGAACAGTGTTTAGATAAGCTGTCGTGAACAGTACACTTGAATAATTTGTTCTGATGTCTTGAATTGGTTGTCGGGATGAGTCATTGCTTTGGACGTTGACATGATGATGAGTCATATCCTTGCATAATTATTTGCCGTGTTGAGTCATTGCTTGCCTTGATGAGTCATTGGCATGATTGAATTGAGAGGGGATATGTTGATTTGCCGTAGTAAATGCTAGAGAGCCTTTTTGATGTGCTTTCTTTGAAAAGCAACGTGGATATTGAATTGATCTTTGATTTCTCTGTATTGAACTTGGCAACGTGGATGGCTTGAATGCATGTATGGAATCCTGCAAAATAAAAATTTCGTAACGAAATAATGGCCCTTACTTTTGCCAAAGGCCGTGACCTTTGCAGGCTCTTTTCGTGATTTTGTTTTGATAATTGTCTTTTTTGTTTTTTCTCTCTTTTTTTTTTTTTGAGTAATTACAAGGAGTAGAAAATCTGCTCAACAGTCATAAGGATCTGGTGCACAAAGGATGAATTGATTTAGTAGCGAAAATGAAAATAATCATCCTGTAGATATTTGCACCGGAGACCATATGGAGTGTGAATAAGACAGGAAGCATCGATTTGGAATGGATAGTGTAATGGTATGAGGACTTGAGTATGACTTTGATCAATTGGACAAATATGAACATAAGGAAATATTTTCGTAACAAATTTGAAAATATGAGGTTCAAAAGCTGTCCAATATTCAAGGTGTTTGCGGAACCATTTGAAATAATTAATATACCCAGTAGGCATAACGATGAGAACTGGATGATTGTTGACATCTTGAACAAGCGTTTGATAGGCTTTAATGAGTTTGAGATACTGTAAAAGGATATTCAGAGGAATTTATGCCAGTCTTGATAATCAAGAGATAGCACTTTCATGTATCTGGCCATTAGAACGATGTAGTAGAGTTCTGGTCACGAAGAGGAATAGGAGGTTCATGTGGAAAATTTAGTTAATTGAATGGCGTTGGAGTCATTGATTTGGTTTTTGCCTTTGTCGTATATGGTTTTTCTTATTAATTTGAGTTTTTCTTCGTTTTTTAACAGATGGAGCTTCCATTTTGGAAGACAAAAGGCATCCAAAAGAACTAAATCTTTTCGCTTGCCTGATTATTAGTTGGAATATCTTGCCTTGGAATTTAATTCATTGCATAAAGAATTCCTTCTTTAATAAAGCTTAATAGGTGACAACGTAATTTGTTCAAATGGGAATAGGGCTTTTACCAATGAGTTCACTTAATTTATTAAAATATTCGTTGAGAAAATAAGGATGGTAAGCCTGAAATGAATTTTCTTTCAAAGTAGGGTGACGCAGTCTTCCCTTTTTAATAGATATGTTAAAAATAATCTTTATACCAATTGTAGTCTTCTAGAGTTGGACACCTTAGATTAGTTAAAAGAATATCTGTTGCAGCTGTAATATCTTTTGGACTTCCAGAAAATTGTACTATTGTATAAATCAATGTTTCTATATTGTCTAATTGGCCTTGAGAATTAGTATGAGTTTTTCTAATTTTTAGTACGTTCATCTTCTTGAATATAATTTTCCCACCAATTTTTGAGTATACCAGTGATCCGAGTTAATAAATCAAAAGCTTGTAAATCTATGGCATGTTAGTTTGAATAAGCTGTATAAGCAATTAACATTCTTTGCAGAGTTATGAATATTTCATGGTCCACTACGACCATCTATATTCCATTCATATATTGAATCACCAGCAAAGTTTTCAGTAATTATTGTTTTTGCAATTTCAAGTGAAGATCTGGAGGAGTTTGTTTGGAATAATAGGGAATTTTCTTTTATATATTTTTATTAATATTTTGGAAATTATTCATCTAGTTGAGGTAAATTGTTTTCTAAATATTAACTGTATTTTGAACAGAATGAGATGATTTAAGCTTTTCTGCTACTTTAATTTTTCTTCTATTTTTTGAAATTAATGGAGTATTAGCATCTGGAAGTTCTAATTTTATTTGAACGTCTTATTTTGAATAAAGGTTTTGCAATCTCCATCTAAGAGTTTGTTTGGTCTTCTTAGTATCATTAATATCTAAGTTTTCTAATTTTTCAGTTAAGAATCAACTTCTTGTTTTTTGACAATTGCTGCAACTTGAGTAGAGACCATATTAACTTGGAGATACGGTATGTAATACTTAATTTGTATAATTATTTATTTAAACCTTTTTAATATCTGTGTTACTCTATTTTTTATCATTTCTACTTATTGAATGGGATGGCTGGAATATATTACCTTCAGGGGTATTTAATACAATTTCTTGTAATGGAGGGGTAAAAGAAGTAAGTGTTTGATCATTTAAGAGGGTCATTTTTTTGCAAAATTAATGTTAGTATTTATCGCTTTAGCCTGGAATGGGTCTGGAAGATATTTCTAAGGCCAAACATAGCCCATCAATTAAAGAAAGGAATATTGACTGATGTCTTCTCCATGAATGGAATACCATTTTTCCCTAATGATGCTTGAGCTTTTAAATCAAAGTGTGAAAGGAACCATTCCTTTTGACTTTGTTTTTTTTTATTGAATTGAAATCTTGGAGTAAATAATCTTTGTTGATTGCAAAAGGTGTTGAAATAACATTTATGAGGAAAATGATGGAGGTTGCATAGTTGAGTAGGTTGGAGAACCTACAGATGAAGTAAACTTCATCTATTGGCTCAGCTATGGGAGCTTTGTAATAAATCTTTTGAGTATCTTCATTATGATTATCTTTAGAATAATCATAACTAGTTGACCTAGAAGAGCATTGAATTGAAGTCGAGGGGTTCTAAATTGTCTAAAGATTTTGAAGATAAACTGCGTTCTTAGTTTGAATTAAATCTTATTAATACTCTACCATCCAGGCTCTTCTATGAATTTTGTTGAATATTCTTTTGAGCAATATTTCTTGGTGGCCTGGTATTTTGAATTATAAATTCTTGTGGATAGTAATTTCATTCCATTTTTAATAACTTAGGAGTAAAGGTAGTAATATTATCTGATCAGCCTTTTGTAGTATGGTTTCAATTCTTCATCTAAACTAAACGTTTCATCTTCATGATCTTTTTATTGATAAAGCCGTATTAAAATCAAACTTACCTATTTGATAAATCGTTTCTATCTTTTGTTTAGGAATTTTCTAATTAGCTATATCAATTTGACTACTAACTTCCCTACTGTTCACCACATTTGAGTTCTTACTACTACCTAAACTAAGACGATCTCTAACCCAATAGGCCATCTGAGTTACGTCGGAACACTTAGTTAGGAGTCATGCACACTCTACCGGGACCACTGGGACCACCCCACCGGGACCACCTCACCTGAGCTGACCAACGGACTTACTGGGGCTGACCAACAGCTGACCAATGCTAGCCACGGCGTGACACAACCTAAGGGCACCTACTTGGCTCTGATACCAGAAGGAGCAGGATCGACCTAGGCCGGGTAATAGGTAAGGCCTAAGTGTGGATTAATGCAGGGGAGCACAGTCGTAGCAAATTGATATGATGCAGGAAAATGATTTTGAAATGCTGATAGAAACGAATTTAAAACTAACAGAATTGAAATAAGAGAAGGAGATGAATAAAAACTTACTTTTATTTGAATTAATAAACTTGATACAAGGTTGGAGTACAAGGCTTTGAGGAAGGGGGTTGAGAAGGAGGAGTAGTGATTTTGATCGTGTAATTGGTTCTGATGATTAGTTCTGCCTCATACAACGCTATGGAGTATCTATTTATAGAATACATGATGGAATTAAAAGTAAACAAGTGGACGATGAAGATTGAGTCTTGCTTTGATAACTTGTGCTGACAATCTTTAATTATTGCTGCTTCGTGTTGAACGTTGACTGGAACCACGTCAAAAGTGAAACAGTGTTGAATAATAATGAACCTTGGACTGCTCTTGGATTATTGTCCTTTTGAACAGTATCTTGATGAGTTGTCTTCTTGAACAGTATTCTTGAATAATTACTCTGATGAGCTGTCCCGAACAGTGTTTAGATAAGCTGTCGTGAACAGTACACTTGAATAATTTGTTCTGATGTCTTGAATTGGTTGTCGGGATGAGTCATTGCTTTGGACGTTGTTGTCCATGGTGAGATTGGTATGAAAATGTTTTGATAGTTCAAAGGAAAATATTTGAGGGGACGAGGCAGGATATCAAATTGAATTTTGAAATTGAGATGGGTTTGAGTATTTATGGTAAAGGACTGAGATGTTGGAAGTGATGATGGCTGAAAATAAATGAGAAAATATTGTATCAAGGTGTTGAAAATTTGTTTTGCTCAAAAATCTTTTTTGAAAATAATTTTGGAAATATTTTACTCTGCATTAAATAAGTGTAGGCTAGATGATTTGATATTGGCCTATGCAGGTATTGAGTACTCTATATGATTATCTTTTGAATAATCATAATTAGTTGACCTAGAAGGCATTGAATATGAAGTTCGAGGGAGTTCTAAATTGTCTAAAGATTTTGAAGATAAACTGCGTTCTTTAGTTGAATTAAATCTTATTAATACTCTACCATCAGGCTCTTCTATGATTTGTTGAATATTCTTTTGAGCAATATTTGACAGTAGTTTAATGGTTTGAAATTCTTCAACTAAACAAAAGATAGAAACGATTTATCAAATAGGTAAGTTTGATTTTAATACGGCTTTATCAATAAAAGATCATGAAGACATCAAGTTAATATTCCTTTCTTTAATTGGTGGGCTATGTTTGCCTTAGATAATAATCTTCCAGACCCATTCCAGGTTAAAGAGATAAATACTAACATTAATTTTGCAAAAAAATGGACCCTCTTAAATGGTCAAACACTTACTTCTTTTACCCCTCCATTACAAGAAATTGTATTAAATACCCCTGAAGGTAATATTCCAGCCATCCCATTCAAAATAGGTAGAAATGATCCAGAAAATAGTCAAGTAATACTAAGTGATATTAAAAAGGTTTATCATCAAAATAATTATACAAATCAAGTATTACATACCGTATCTCAACAAGTTAATATGGTCTCTACTCAAGTTGAAGCAATTGTCAAAAGACAAGAAGTTGATTCATTAACTAAAAAATTAGAAAACTTAGATATTAATGATACTAAGAAAGACAAACCAGACTTCTTAGATGCGATTGCAAAACCTTTATTCAAAATAAGACGTTCAAATAAAATAGAACTTCCAGATGCTAATACTCTATTAATTTCAAAAATAGAAAAAGGAAGCAGAAACTTCAACATCTAATTCTGTTCAAAATACAGTTAATATTTTAGAAAACAATTTATCTCAACTGGATGATAATTTCCAAAATATTAATAAAATATATAAAAAGGAAATTCCCTATTACTCCAAACAAACTCCTCCGGATCTTCACCTTGAAAGTGCAAAAACAATAATTACTGAAAACTTTGCTGGTGATTCAATATATGAATGGAATATAGATGGTCGTAGCGACCATGAAATATTCATAACTCTTCAAAGAATGTTAATTGCTTATACAGCCTATTCAACTAAACGTGCCACAGATTTACAAGCTTTTGATTTATTAACATCAGGATTCACTGGTATACTCAAAAATTGGTGGGAAAAATTATATTCAAGAAGATGAACGTACTAAAATTAGAACTCATACTAATTCTCAAGGCCAATTAGACAATATAGAAACATTGATTTATACAATAGTTACTAATTTTCTTGGAAGTCCAAAAGATATTACAGCTGCAACAGAAATTCTTTTAACTAATCTAAGGTATCCAACTCTAGATGACTACAATTGGTATAAAGATACATTTTTAACATATCTATTAAAAAGGGAAGACTGTCGTCAACCATATTGGAAAGAAAAAGTTATTTCAGGATTACCATCCTTATTTTCTCAACGAATATTCAATAAATTAAGCGAACTCATTAGTAAAAGCCCTATTCCATTCGAACAAATTACGTTTGGTCAATTATTAAGCTTTATTAAAAAAGAAGGAATTTCTTTATGCAATGAATTAAAATTACAAGCCAGATATTCAACAGATAATGCAGCCAAGCGAAAAGAGTTAGGTTCCTTTTGTGAGGCCTTTTGTCTTCCAAAGATAGAAGCTCCATCTGTTAAAAAACGAAGAAAAACTCAAATTAATAAGAAGAAACCATATACTACAAGAAATCCAACTTACAAAAAATTAAGTTCTAAAACATCTACTCCAAAAAGAAAACCTGATAATACTAATACTTGTTATAAGTGTGGTAAATTAGGCCACTATGCAACAAATTGTAAAGCCAAAAAGAAACTCACTGAAATCTGTGCGGAACATCCAGACATTCAAGAAAAATTAATTACCTTATTTGAACTCAAAGATACTCCTAATCAATCGGAAAATTCATCCTCCTCCTCTGATTATAAAAATAATGTTATTAATGAATTAGAAAGTGACTTAAGTGAGTATTCATCAGGTAATGAGTCTTCAAGATTATACTACAAGTGTGTTAATGTCATAACTACTAATAATAGTGAAAAGGAATTTTTATTAGATTTAATTGAACAAATTCAAGATACCGAATTAAGGAAAGAGTATTTACAAAAACTCAAAGGTATATTAATAAAGGAAGATTTTTTAGAACCTCCTCATAAGGTAAGTATCAATAAAATATTTGAAACACGTGAAATTCCAAATATTCTAAAGGCAGTTAATATTCAAGACTTAAAAAACGAAATTAATATATTAAAAGAACAGATTAAAAATTTACACAAAGATTTATGTTCATTACAAACAAAAGATCTTGAATTAGAAGCAAGGTTAACATTAATAGAAAATAGTCCTTCTTCTCCAAACATTCAATCAGATGATACTCCTACGGATCCACAATTTGTTTCAACTATTAATCAAATAAATTTTCCAAAATGATATATTCCTATTAATCTTAAAATTAAAGATAGTTTTGAATGCAATACTATTGCACTATTAGATAGTGGTGCAGATCAAAATTGTATTCAAGAAGGATTAATTCCCTCAATATATTATGAACGGACAAAAGAACGACTCCATACTACTAATGGTATGCCATTACAAGTTAAATATAAATTATCTAATGCTTATATATGTAATCAAGGATATTGTTTCAAAAATTCATTCATTTTAGTACGGGATATGAGTCAAGAAGTTATTCTTGGAACTCCTTTCCTTACTCAAATTTACCTATTTAAAGTAGATAATATAGGTGTGCATACGGACATAATGGAAACCACAGTATCATTCAAATTTGTCAATTCTATTTATCACAATGATTTACCTGTATTACAAAATGCTTCAATAACAAAGCAAGTTAATGTAATTCAATGTAATAATCCAAAATACTGGTACAAGTTAGAACAACGTGACCTCATTCAACGACTCAATATTGATCAAAATGAATTACAAGAAATTAATAAACAGTTAGAAGAATTAACCATTAGCTTACGCAATCATATAACTTCCATAGATTTCAAAGACTATTATTCAAAATAGTTACATGAGTATCATCAATTAGCTTGCCAGTGTCATGATTTAGAAAAAACCATAGACTATTGGCAAACCAATCTTAGAGTACTCAATACCTACATAGGCCAGTATCAAATCATCCAGCCTACACTTATTCAATGCGGAGTAAAATATTTCCAAAATTATTTTCAAAAAGGATTTTTGAGCAAAACAAGTTTTCAACACCTTGATACAACATTTTCTCATTTATTTTCATCACTTCCAACATCACAGTCCTTTACCATAAATACTCAAACCCATCTCAATTTCAAAATTCAATTTGACATCCTTCATCGTCCCCTCAAATATTTTCCTTCGAACTATCAAAACATTTTCATACCAATCTCACCATGGACAACAACGACAAAGGCAAAAACCAAATCAATGACTCCAACGACATTCAATTACTAAATTTCCCACATGAACCACTCCTATTCCATCTTCGTGACCATGAACTCTATTATACATCGTTCTATGGGCCACGATACAATGAAAGTGCTATCTTCATTGATTATCAAAACTGGTATAATTCCTCTGAAATATCATTTTACAGTTATCTCAAACTCATTAAAGCCTATCAAACGCTTGTTCAAGATATCAACAATCATCCCGTTCTCATCGTTATGCCCACTGGATATATTAATTATTTCAAATGGTTCCACAAACACCTTGAATATTGGACAGCTTTTGAACCTCATATTTTCAAATTTGTTACGAAAATGTTCCCTGATGTTCATATCTGTCCAGTTGATCGAAGTCATACTCAAGTCCTCATACCATTACACTATCCATTCCAAATCGATACTTCCTGTCTTATTCACACTCCATATGGTCTCCGGTGCAAATATCTCCAAGATGATTATTTCCATTTTCGCTACTAAATCAATTTTTCCATTTTCGCAACTAAATCAATTCTTGTGCACCAGATCCTTATGACTGCTGAGTAGATTTTCTACTCCTTGTTATTATTCAAAAAAAAAAAGAGAAAAAAGAAAAAAGACAATTATCAAAACAAAATCACGAAAAGAGCCCGCAAAGGTCACGGCCTTTGGCAAAAGTAAGGGCCATTATTTCTTTACGAAGTTTTTATTTTGCAGGATTCCATACATGCATTCAAGCCGTCCACGTTGCCAAGTTCAATGCAGAAAAATCAAAGATCAATTCAATGACCACGTTGCTTTTCAAGGAAAGCACATCAAAAATGATGTCTAGCATTTACTAAGGCAAATCAACATGTCTCCTCTCAATTTGCCAATGACTCATCAAGACACGCAATGACTCAACACGGCAAGCAATGACTCAACATGGCAAGTAATTATGCAAGGACATGACTCATCATCATGTCACCATCCAAAGCAATGACTCATCCCGACAAACAATTCAAGACATCAGAACAATTATTCAAGAATACTGTTCAAGAAGACAGCTCATCAGAATACTGTTCAAAAAGGATAATAATTCAAAAATAGTCCAAGGTCCATTATTACTCAGCACTGTTCCACTTTTGACGTGGCTCCAGTCCAAGTTCAACACCAAGCAACAATAAATCAAGATTGTCAGCACAAGTTATCAACCCCAGATTCAATCTTTATCGTCCACTTGTACACATTTAATTCCATCTTGTATTCTATAAATAGATACTCAATAGCGTTGTATTAGGCTTTGTGCAATTTAGAAGATCAAAAATCACTACAAGCCCTTCTCAACCTTCTCTCAAAAATCTTGTACTCCAACTTTGTATCACGTTTATTAATTCAAATCAAAGTAAGTTTTTATTCATCTCTTTCTCTTATTTCAATTCTGTTATTTTTAAATTCGTTTCTATCAGCGTTTCAAAATTAATTTTCCTGCATCATATTAATTTGCTACTCCGCTCCCCTGCATTAATCCATACTTAGGCCTTACCTATTACCCGGCCTAGGTCGATCCTGCTCCTCGCTAGTATCAGGGCCAAGTAGGTGCCCTTAGGTAGTGTCGCGCCGTTGCTAGCGTTGGTCAGCTGTTGGTCAGCCCCAGTAAGTCCGTTGGTCAGCCCAGGCGAGGTGGTCCCGGTGGGGTGGTCCCAGTGGTCCCGGTGGGGTGGTCCCAGTTGTCCCGGTAGAGTGTGCATGACTCCTAACTAAGTGTTCCGACGTAACTCCGATGGCCTCTTGGGTTAGAGATCGTCTTAGTTTAGGTAGTAGTAAGAACTCAAATGTGGTGAACAGTAGGGAAGTTAGTAGTCAAATTGATATAACTAATTGAAAAATTCCTAAACAAAAGATAGAAACGATTTATCAAATAGGTAAATTTGATTTTAATACGGCTTTATCAATAAAAGATCATGAAGAAACTTTTAGTTTAGATGAAGAATTTCAAATATTAAACTACTTTCAAATATTGCTCAAAAGAATATTCACCAAATCATAGAAGAGCCTGATGGTAGAGTACTAACAAGATTTAACTCAACTAAAGAACGAAGTTTATCTTCAAAATCTTTAGACAATTTAGAACTCCCCCGAACTTCATATTCAATGCCTTCTAGGCCAACTAGATATGATTATTCAAAAGATAATCACATAGAAGATACTCAAAAGATTTATTACAAAGCTCCCATAGCTGAGCCAATAGATGAAGTTACTTCATCTGTAGGTTCCCCAACCTACTCAACTATGCAACCTCCATCATTTTCCTCAATAAATGTTATTTCAACACTTTTTGCAATCAACAAAGATTATTTACGCCAAGATTTCAATTCAATAAAAAACAAAGTCAAAAGGGAATGGTTCCTTTCACACTTTGATTTAAAAGCTCAAGCATTCATTAGGGAAAAATGGTATTCATTCATGGAAAGACATCAAGTTAATATTCCTTTCTTTAATTGGTGGGCTATGTTTGCCTTAGATAATGCTCTTTATGAGGTTCAAAAGCTGTCCAATATTCAAGGTGTTTGTGGAACCATTTGAAATAATTAATATACCCAGTGGGCATAATGATGAGAACGGGATGATTGTTGACATCTTGAACAAGCGTTTGATAGGCTTTAATGAGTTTGAGATAACTGTAAAATGATATTTCAGAGGAATTATACCAGTCTTGATAATCAATGAAGATAGCACTTTCATTGTATCGTAGCCCATAGAACGATGTATAGTAGAGTTCATGGTCACGAAGATGGAATAGGAGTGGTTCATGTGGGAAATTTAGTAATTGAATGGTGTTGGAGTCATCGATTTGGTTTTTGCCTTTGTCGTTGTTGTCCATGGTGAGATTGGTATGAAAATGTTTTGATAGTTCAAAGGAAAATATTTGAGGGGACGATGAAGGATGTCAAATTGAATTTTGAAATTAAGATGGGTTTGAGTATTTATCGTAAAGGACTATGATGTTGGAAGTGATGAAAATAAATGAGAAAATGTTGTATCAAGGTGTTGAAAACTTGTTTTGCTCAAAAATCCTTTTTGAAAATAATTTTGGGAATATTTTACTCCGCATTGAATAAGTGTAGGCTGGATGATTTGATATTGGCCTATGCAGGTATTGAGTACTCTAAGATTGGTTTGCCAATAGTCTATGGTTTTTTCTAAATCATGACGCTGGCAAGCTAATTGATGATACTCATGTAACCATTTTGAATAATAGTTTTTGAAATCTATGGAAGTTATATGATGGCGTAAGCTAATGGTTAATTCTTCTAGCTGCTTATTAATTTCTTGTAATTCATTTTGATCATTATTGAGTCGTTGTAGGAGGTCATGTCGTTCTAATTGGTACCAATATTTTGGATTATTACATTGAATTACATTAACTTGCTTTGTTATTGAAGCATTTTGTAATACAGGTAAATCATTGTGATAAATAGAATTAACAAATTTAAATGATATTGTAGTTTCCATAATGTCCGTATGCACACCTATATTATCTACTTTAAATGGATAAATTTGAGTAAGGAAAGGAGTTCCAAGAATAACTTCTTGACTCATATCCCGTACTAAAATAAATGAATTTTTGAAACAATATCCTTGATTACATATATAAGCATTAGATAATTTATACTTAACTTGTAATGGCATACCATTAGTAGTATGGAGTCGTTCTTTTGTCCGTTCATAATATATTGAGGGAATTAATTCTTCTTGAATATAATTTTGATCTGCACCACTATCTAATAGTACAATAGTATTGCATTCAAAACTATCTTTAATTTTAAGAGTAATAGGAATATACTATTTTTGGAAATTTATTTGATTGATAGTTGAAACAAATTGTGGATCCGTAGGAGTGCCTTCTGATTGAATGTTCGGTGAAGAAGGACTATTTTCTATTAATGTTAACCTTGCTTCTAATTCAAGGTCTTTTGTTTGTAATGAACATAAATCTTTATGTAAATTTTTAATATGTTCTTTCAACATATTAATTTCGTTTTTTAAGTCTTGAATATTAACTGTCTTTAGAATATTTGGAATTTCACGTGTTTCAAATATTTTATTGATACTTACCTTATGAGGAGGTTCTAAAGAATCTTCCTTTATTAATATACCTTTGAGTTTTTGTAAATACTCTTTCCTTAATTCGGTAACTTGAATTTGTTCAATTAAATCTAATAAAAATTCTTTTTCACTATTATTAGTAGTTATAACATTAATACACTTATAGCATAATCTTGAAGACTCATTACCTGATGAATACTCACTTGAGTCACTTTCTAGTTCATTAATAACATTATTTTCATAATCAGAGGAGGATGATGAATTTTTCGATTGATTAGGAGTATCTTTGAGTTCAAATAAGGTAATTAATTTTTCTTGAATGTCTGGATGCTCCGCACAGATTTCGTTGAGTTTCTTTTTGACTTTACAATTTGTTGCATAGTGGCCTAATTTACCACACTTAAAACAGGTATTAGTATTATCAGGTTTCCCTTTTGGAGTAGACTTTTTAGAACTTAAATTTTTTGTAAGTTAGATTTCTTGTAGTATATGGTTTGTTCTTATTAATTTGAGTTTTTCTTCGTTTTTTAATAGATGGAGCTTCTATCTTTGGAAGACAAAAGGCCTCACAAAAAGAACCTAACTCTTTTCGCTTGGCTGCATTATCTGTTGAATATCTGGCTTGTGATTTTAATTCATTGCATAAAGAAATTCCTTCTTTTTTAATAAAGCTTAATAATTGACCAAACGTAATTTGTTCGAATGGAATAGGGCTTTTACCAATGAGTTCGCTTAATTTATTAAATATTTGTTGAGAAAATAAGGATGGTAACCCTGAAATGAATTTTTCTTTCCAATAGGGTTGACGACAATCTTCCCTCTTTAATAGATATGTTAAAAATGTATCTTTATACCAATTGTAGTCTTCTAGAGTTGGGCGCCTTAGATTTGTTAAAAGAATATCTGTTGCAGCTGTAATATCTTTTGGACTTCCAAAAAAATTAGTAACTATTGTATAAATCAATGATTCTATATTGTCTAGTTGTCCTTGAGAATTTGTATGAGTTCTAATTTAGTTACGTTCATCTTCTGAATATAATTTTCCCACCAATTTTTGAGATACAGTGAAATCTGATGTTAATAAATCAAAAGCTTGTAAATCTGTTGCAGTTTAGTTGAATAGGTTGTATAAGCAATTAACATTCTTTGGAGGTTATGAATATTTCATGGTCACTACGGACCATCATTCCATTCATATATTGAATCACCAGCAAAGTTTTCAGTAATTATTGTTTTCGCACTTTCAAGGTGAAGATCTGAGGAGTTTGTTTGGAGGTAATAGGAATTTCTTTTTATATATTTATTAATATTTGGAAATATCATCTAGTTGAGATAATTGTTTTTCTAAAATATTAACTGTATTTTGAAAGAATAGATGTTGAAGTTTCTTGCTTCCTTTAATTTTTTCTTTTTTGAAAATTAATGGAGTATTAGCATCTGGAAGTTCTAATTTATTTGAACGTCTATTTTGAATAAAGGTTTTGCAATCTCATCTAAGAAATTTTGGTTTGTCTTCTTAGTATCATTAATATCTAAGTTTTCTAATTTTCAGTTAATGAATCAACTTCTTGTTTTTTGACCAATTGCTTAACTTGAGTAGAGACCATATAACTTGTTGAGATACGGTATGTAATAATTGATTTGTATAATTATTTGGATGATAAACCTTTTTAATATCACTTAGTATTACTTGACTATTTTCTGGATCATTTCTACCTATTTTGAATGGGATGGCTGGAATATTACCTTCAGGGGTATTTAATACAATTTCTTGTAATGGAGGGGTAAAAGAAGTAAGGTTGACCATTTAAGAGGGTCCAGTTTTTTAGCAAAATTAAATGTTAGTATTTATCTCTTTAACCTGAATGGGTCTGGAAGATTATTATCTAAGGCAAACATAGCCCACAAATTAAGAAAGGAATATTAACTTTGTCTTTCCATGAATGAATACCATTTTCCCTAATGAAGCTTGAGCTTTTAAATCAAAGTGTGAAAGGAACCATTCCCTTTTGACTTTGTTTTGCTATTGAATTGAAATCTTGACGTAAGCATTCTTTATTGATGCAAAAGGTGGTTGAAATAACATTTATTGAGGAAAATGATGGAGGTTGCATAGTTGAGTAGGTTGGAGAACCTACAGATGAAGTAACTCATCTATTGCTCAACTATGGGAGCTTTTAATAACATCTTTTGAGTATCTTTCTATATGATTATCTTTTGAATAATCATAATATAGTTGACCTATAGAAGCGCATTGAAATGGAAGGAGCGAGGGAGTTCTAAATTGATCTAAAGATTGGAAATAAACTACCGTTATTTAGTGAAATTAAATCTTGTTAATACTCTGCCATCAGCCTCTTCTATGATTTGTTGAATATTCTTTTGGAGCAATATTTCTTGGTGGCCTGGTATTTGAATTATAAAGTCTTGAGTAATAGTAATTACATTCCACTTAATAACTTAGAGTAAAGGTAGTAATTATCTGATTCAACTTTAGTAGTATGGTTTCATCTAGAGTAGGTTTTAATAAACATTTTGGATTAAGTTGAGATGAAAGTAGCTTGAAATAACTTGTATGTAATAGCAAAATTTCTGGAAAGCTCACGAAATTGAACCTTTAAATCATTTGAATGTTAGGAAGATGGATATCTAGAGAACTAAGGTATCCATGATCCAAGGATCATTTAAAACTACTGAATAATTTGGGCAACAATTTAAAAAGTATATGGGACCATTGCAAATATTAGTTTGAATCATGGCTAATAACGAAATCCTTGTAACGTATTAATCTATTGTCTCTTAGGGCCATGAATATAGGATAATCTAAGCCTAATCTTGTCAAAGGTTTGAGTGCAATTTGAATCATAAAAATGAATGTATCGATATTTTCTTGATAATCTTTTAATAGCAATTTTTAACAGTAGTTTAATGGTTTGAAATTCTTATCTAAACTAAAGGTTTCTTCAGATCTTTTTATGATAAAGCCGTATTAAAATCAAAATTACCTATTTGATAAATCGTTTCTATCTTTTGTTTAGGAATTTTCAATTAGCTATATCATTTGACTACTTAACTTCCCTTTATATAACCACATTTGATTTCTTACTACTACCGAAAACTAAGACGATCTCTAACCCAATAGCCATCTGTGTTACGTCGGAATACTTAGTTAGGAAGTCATGCACACTCACCGGGACCACTGGGGGACCACCCCACAGGAACCACCTCACCTGGGCTGGCCGAGACGGAACTCTGAGGCCTGACCAACAGCTGACCTGCTAGCACAGCGCGACACTACACTAAGGGCACCAACGTCTATGATACCAGAAGGAGCAGGGGACGACCTAGGCCAGTAATAGGTAAGGCCTAAGTGTGGATTAATTGATCGTGTAATTGGTTCTGATGATTAGTTCTGCCTCATACAAGCTATGGAGTATCGTATTTATAGAATACATATGGAATTAAAAGTTAAAACAAAGGTGGACGATGAAGATTGAGTCTTGTTTGATAACCTTGTTGACTGACAATCTCTTGAATTATTGCAGCTTCGTGTTGACGTGACTGGAACCACGTCAAAGTGAAAACAGTGTTGCATAATAATGAACCTTGGGACTGTTCTTGAATTATTGGTCCTTTTGAACGTATCTTGATGAGTTGTCTCTGGAACAGTATTCTTGAGAATTACTCTGATGGCGTCCGAACATGTGTTTAGACTAAGCTGGTCGTGAACAGTTACACTTGGAATAATTGTTCTGATGTCTTGAATTGGTTGTCGGGATTGATCACTGCTTTGACGGTTGACATGATGTGAGTCATGTCCTTGCTATTAATTATTTGCTGGGTTGAGTCATTGCTTGCCGTGTTGAGTCACTACTTGTCTTGATGAGTCATCGGCATGATTGAATTGAGCGGGGACATGTTGATTTGCGTAGTGAGTAAATGCTAGAGAGCCTTTTGATGGGCTTTCTTGAAAAGCAACGTGGATAGTGAAATGATCTTGATTTCTCGTCATTGACTTGGCAACGTGGATGGCTTGAATGCATGTAATGAATCTGCAAAATAAAAAAATTTCGTTAAAGAAATAATGGCCCGTACTTTTGCCAAAGGGCCGTGACCTTTGCGCGGCTCTTTTCGTGATTTTGTTTTGATAATTGTCTTTTTTCTTTTTTTTTGAAATAATGGGACTAGGAGTAGAAGTAGATAGCGACTCAGTAGTCTAAGGGTCTTGAGCACATGGAACCGCCCCAGGATTCATAGTCGAATGATCCGAGGATGCAGGTGAATTGGAGGAGGGGCCGCTTTGGATAATAATAATTGTTTTGTTTTTGAGTAATTGATTTCGGCTTGAGTAAGTGGAGTTCATCAAGCTCATTGGATGAGGGTAGCTTTGGTCTGGGTTTCGAGGAGCTGCTTGCTTCTTTTGACGGGGTGAGGGGTGGGTTGGAATTATTGATTGTGGTGTATGCAGCAGTTGCTTGGACAAGTTCTAAGGAACAAACTTGTAACTGCAAAATTTTCCCACCATTGACTTATAGCCCTTGGACGAGGGATGAATGATGCTGGGGTGGATAATATGCATAATACTTGAAGGACCAACAAAAATCCAGGGAATACAACATTTTTTGTGGAATGGATTCTGTGAGGTCCGGCAGGATTTTGTGCGTAGGTGGAATAAAATTGGAAGAGTTTGACTTCTTCTGGCCATATGATTTGCAGACTACATAGCTTTTTTTAGGGGGAGGGTCCACCATTAATAAAACCATAAGGAAAAGTAATTTCAGGCTTGTATCAAAACTAAAGAACCAAGGAATGATTGATGTCGATAGAGAAAGGTCTCATACCAAGCTTTTTGATAATCGATATAGTGATAACCAGGGACGGATAGAATGGAACAGAAAAGGGTTTGGTAGTATATGTAGTAGGCCAGCTTTTCCTGTAAGAAATTTGAGGATACGACATTTGGAATAGGCTATAAAATTTGGTGTATGTTTATCGGAAATGTGTTCTATTTCTACAGATTTGGAATCAACGAGATAAGTTCATAAAATTGTCGTGTTTTGAATGGAGAGTCAGGAATATGGTAGCAGTCCGAAAGAAATGTAGCTTTGACTAATTTCATTGAGTTCGAGAAGAGATTGGGGGCTCTCGGTATTTTGTATAGGTAACCTGATTGTGTAATGGTTTGGTAAAAATATTTGGATGGATCTAAAGGAAGACGTTTGAGTAGGAGATGAAGGCGGTCTGGTTGAGGCTTGAGCATAGGATAATGGAGGGAAAATCTGCAGAAGGTAGAGTTTGGAACTAGGTTTGTAACGGGATTGAATATGAGGATGGGTTTGGGTTGGAGTAGCAGGTTGTCATGTCATAGTGTTTTGAAGTTTGAATTTTTCCTTTTTATTTTTATTAGTGGTGGCTGAAAATAAGATATGGAAGTTGTTAGTAGTAAGAGATAAATTACAAGTTTAAGCCCATGTAGTGTTGAGTATGCTAAGATTGGTTTTGTGTTAAGGGCTGAGAGGTGATCCTTGTAAAAATTCTCTGTTAAAAAAATCAGGTAAGAATTGTCTTTGCCTTGAATAAATTCAATGCCAAAATCAAAAGGCAGATAAAATAGCTTGCCAACGAGCGAATATTTGTTTAGAAACAATGTTTTGAACATCCTTTTTCAGAATTTCTTTAGCAGATTTGCAATCTATGCGAAGAAGAAATTTTTATTAAATAAGTCATCTTGAAATTTGGAGATTCATAAAACAATTGATAAAATTTCCTTTTTACTTGTCGAATAATTTCTTTTGAGTTTCATTCCAAATACCTGAATGGTAGCGGACTATTTGTTCGCGAGAGTCAGAGGGGAGTCTTTTTTGTTGAAGGGATACCAGTCCGTAGCCTATGTCGGAGGCATCGGTTTAGGACTATCATGAAGGCATGTGGATTGTGGTATTCCGAGACATGGTAAGGTTTTGACTCTTTTGTTTGAGTAGTCTGATAATATTAGTATGTTCTTCAGACCATGGATGAGAATTCTTTCGTAACGTTTATGAGAGGTCACAAAATTGTCTTAAGTTTGGGAAAATTCAGACACATAATTAAGACAACCTAGAAAACGTTGTTTTAATTGAGTTTTTATCTTTAATTTCATCTGAAAAATTTATCGAAACTCAATTGCTCTAGCGAATTAGGCGTATAGTGCCTTGATAGATATCATGTCCTAAAAAATCTAATCTTGGTTTGAAACACTTTCATTTTAGGTGCGGATACAACTAATCCATTTTTCTTGATAACATATAAAAAGGTATGAAGATGTTTAAAGTTGCTGGTCAATATTATTTGAATAGACAAGGACATCATCTATATAAACTATTGTAAAATGGTGTAAGGATTGAAAATATCATTCATAATGTTTTGAAATTCTGAAGGTGCGTTCTTTTAAGCCGAAAGGCATTACATTCCATTCATAATGTCCGAATGGAAATGTAAATGCTGTCTTATATCTATCTTCCTCTTTAATTTGAATCTGCCAAAAACCACTTTTCATATCAATTTGGAGAATATTGTTGGCCTCATATAAGCGATTAAGTAAGTCACTTTATTAGGAATGGGAATATCGGATCCATTGTAATACTTTATTTAGAGGTTTATAATTAATAACTAAACGAGGGACCCCTCGCTCCTTTTCTGCTTGATTATTAACATAAAATGCTGCAACAGCTCAAGGGACTTAGACGGTCTAATTAATCCCTTTTTTAATAGGATTCTATTTCCTTTTTACAGAATTTCCAGGAGTTCTTTATTCATTTGAATGGGTCTAACTTTAGTTGGAATATTTTTTTCGGAAAAATCTTTTTCATAAGGAAGTGATATGATATATGTTGTTTTCTTTGCCAGAAGGCATTGGAAGATCAGAGCATACTTTAGTTTTAAATATAACGTACATTCGTGTATTTGCTTTTGGATGGAGGGTTGTTGTAATCTTTCTTCAATTTTTTTATAAATTTCATTTTGTAAGAATTGAATATGTTTTCTCTTTTCGTAAAGAAGATTAATTTGTTTTAATATAAAGAATTTTGTAATAAAGATACTCTTTTTGATAAATAGGAGCGCAAATTTGAATGATATAATCGTTCCCTAATTTCAGTATGCACCCTATTTGATCTACTTTGAATGGATAGATTTGAATCATGAAAGGAGTTTCCAAGAATGATTTCTTGACCTATATCACGTACTAAGATGAATGAGTTTTTAAAACAAAATCCCTGATTACATCTATAAGACATTTGATATTTATACTTAATTTGTAATGCTGTACCGTTAGCCTATGGAGTCGTTCCCCCCTTTTGTCTTTTCATAATATATTTAGGGAATTAATCCCTCTTTATACAATTTTGATCTGCACCACTATCTAATAGTGCAATAGTATATTTGAGTTCAAAGCTATCTCTAAATTTTAAGAGTAATATGAATATACCATTTTTTGAAAATTTATTTGACTAATGGTTGAAACAAGTTGTTGATCATAGGAGTAGCGTCTGAAGGTTATTTTCTATTAATGCTAATCTTGTTTCTGACTCCAAGTCTTTTGATTGTAATAAACATAACATCTTGGTGTATTTTTTTTTTGTTCTTTTTAATCTATTTACTTCGTTTTTTAAGGCTTGAATGTTAACGTTTTTAAACGTATTTGGAATGTCACGTTTTTCAAATGTTTTATTGATACTTATCTGTCGAGGAGGTTCTAAAGAAGTTTCCTTATTAATAATACCTTTGAGTTTTTGTAAATATTCTTTCCCTAATTCGGTATCTTGAAGTTGTTCAATTAAATTAGTAAAAATTCTTTTTCATCTTATTAGTAGTTTATACATTAATAAACTTATAACATAATTTTGAAGACGCATTACTGATGAGTACTTACTTGAGTTCACTTTTCTCGTCATTAATAACAATTATTTTCATTAATCCGATGGATTAGCGTGTATCTTGAGTTAATATGTTAATTAATTTTTCTTGAATATCTGACGCTCAGGCACAGATTTTATTGAGTTTCTTTTTAACTTTACAATTTGTTTCATAGTTGATAATTTACCACATTATAGCAAGTATTAGATTATCAGGTTTCCCTTTTGGAGTCAGAGTAGACTTTTTAGAACTTAATTTTTGTAAGTTGGATTTTTCTTATAGTATATGGTTTTTTCTTAGTACTATTAATATCTAAGTTTTCTAGTTTTTTAGTTAATGAATCAACTTCTTGTTTTTTAATAACTGATTCAGCCGAGTAGAGTACCATATTGACTTGAGGAGACACTGTATGTAATACTTGATTAGATAAGTATTTTGGTGATATAATACTGACTATACTCTGGATTATTTCTACCTATTTAAATGGGAACTGCTGGAATATTACCTTTCGAAGTATTAATACAATTTTCTGTAATGGAGGGGGTAAAAGAAAGTAAGTGTTTGACCATTAAGAGGGTCCATTTTTTAGCAAAAAATTAATGTTAGCATTTATCTCTTAACATGGAATGGGTCTGGAAGATTTATTATTCTAAGGCAAACATAGCCCACCAATTAAAGAAAAGGAATATAACTTGATGTCTTTTCCAATGAATGAATTAACCATTTTTTCCTAATGAGCTTGTGAGCTTTTAAATCAAAAAGTGTGAAAGGAACCATTACTTTCGACTTTGTTTTTTATTGAATTGAAATCTGGCGTAAATAATCTTTGTGATTGCAAAAAGGTGTGAATAACATTTATTGAGGAGAATGATGAGGTTGCATAGTTGAGTAGGCTAGGGAACCTACAGATGAAGGAACTTCATTATTGGCTCAGCTATGGGAGCTTTGTAATAAATCTTTTGAGTATCTTCATATGAGTATCTTTTGAAATAATCATAAATTAGTTGACCTAGAAGGCATTGAATATGAAGTTTCGAAGGGAGTTCTAAAATTGTATAAAGAATTTGAAGATAAACTGCGTTTTTAGTTGAATTAAATCTTATTAATACTCTACCATCAGCTCTTCTATGATTTGTTAATATTCTTTTGAGCAATATTGGACAGTAGTTTAATGGGTGACATTCTTCATCTAAACTAAAGGTTATTCATTGATGCTTTATTGATTAAAGCCGTATTTTATTAAAATCAAACTTACAGTATTTGATAAATAGTTCTATCTTTTGTTTAGGAATTTTCCAATTAGCTATATCAAATGTGACATCTAACTCCTTACTGTTCACCACATTTGGTTCTTATACTACATAAAAAAATAAGACGATCTCTAACTCAAGAGGCCATCGAGTACGTCGGAATACTTTAGTTAGGAGTCATGCACACTCTATAGGGACCACTGCGGACCACCGCCACCAGGAACACCTCACCTGGGATGACCAACGGACTTACTGGAGCTGACCAAAACTGACCAACGCTTACTACGCAACGGCGGACATACCCAAGGGGCACCAAATGGCTCTGATACAGAAGGAGCAGGATCGGACCTACGTCGGTAATAGGTAAGGCCAAGTGTGGATTAATGCAGGGGAGCAGAGATATAGCCCCCCCCAAATTGATATGATGCGAGAAAATGATTTTGAAATGCTGTATAGAAACGAATTTAAAACTAAACAGAATTGAAAATAAGAGAAGGAAGATGAATAAAAATTATTTTATTTGAATTAATAAACCTTTGGATACAAGGTTGGAGTACAAGGCTTTGAGAAAGGGGGTTGAGAAGGAGGAGTAGTGATTTGATCGGTAATGGTTCTAATGATTAGTTTGCCCATACACGCTATGGAGTATTATTTATTAGAATACATTAGGAAGTAAAAGTAAACAAGCGTGGACGGATGAAGATTGAGTCTTGCTTTGATTAACTTGTGCTGACAATCTTGAATTATTGATGCCTTCGTGTTGAACGTGATGGAACCACGTCAAAAGGGAAACAGCGTTGGAATAATATGGAAGACCTTGGACTGTTCTTGAATTTGATTGTCCTTTGAACAGGCTTGATGAGGGGTTTATGAACAAGTATTGTTGAATAATTACTCTGAGAGCTGTCACGACAGTGTTAGTGTTTCAGATAAAGCTGCTGAACAGTACACTTGAAGTTAATTGTTCTGATGTCTTTGAATGGTTGTCGGGATGAGTCATTGCTGGACGTGACATGGATGATGAGCATATCCTTGCATAAGTATTTGCCGTGTTGAGTCATTGCTTGCCTTGATGAGTCATTGGCAGATTGAAATGAGAGGGGATATGTTGATTTGCCGTAGTAAATGCTATTAGAGAGCCTTTTTGAGTGCTTCTTTGAAAAGAACGTGGATATGGAATTGAATCTTTGATTTTCTCTAGTATGAACTTGGCAACGTGGAGGCATTTTGAATGCATGTATGGGAATCCTGGCAAAATAAAAATTTCGTAACGAAAATTAATGGCCCTTACTTTTGCCAAAGGCCGTGACCTTTGCAGGCTCTTTTCGTGATTTTGTTTTGATATTGTCTTTGTTTTTCTCTCTTTTTTTTTTTGAGTAATTACAAGGAGTAGAAAATCTGCTCAACAGTCATAAGGATCTGGTGCACAAAGGATGAATGCTTTAGATAGGAAAAATGAAAATAATCATCCTGAGATATTTGCACCGGAGACCATATGGAGTTCGTGAATAAGACAGGAAGCATCGATTTGGAAGGATAGTGAATGGTATGAGGACTTGAGTATGACTTTGATCAATTGGACAAATTATGAACATAAGGAAATATTTTCGTTAACAAATTTGAAAAATATGGGTTCAAAAGCTGTCAATATTCAAAGGTGTTTGCGGAACCATTTGAAATAATTAATATACCCTAGTCGGGCATAACGATGAGAACGGTGATATGATGTTGACATCTTGAACAAGCGTTTTGATAGGCTTTAATGAGTTTGAGATACTGTAAAAGGATATTCAGAGGAATTTATGCCAGTCTTGATAATCAAGAGATAGCACTTTCATGTATCTGGCCATTAGAACGATGTAGTAGAGTTCTGGTCACGAAGAGGAATAGGAGGTTCATGTGGAAAATTTAGTTAATTGAATGGCGTTGGAGTCATTGATTTGGTTTTTGCCTTTGTCGTATATGGTTTTTCTTATTAATTTGAGTTTTTCTTCGTTTTTTAACAGATGGAGCTTCCATTTTGGAAGACAAAAGGCATCCAAAAGAACTAAATCTTTTCGCTTGCCTGATTATTAGTTGGAATATCTTGCCTTGGAATTTAATTCATTGCATAAAGAATTCCTTCTTTAATAAAGCTTAATAGGTGACAACGTAATTTGTTCAAATGGGAATAGGGCTTTTACCAATGAGTTCACTTAATTTATTAAAATATTCGTTGAGAAAATAAGGATGGTAAGCCTGAAATGAATTTTCTTTCAAAGTAGGGTGACGCAGTCTTCCCTTTTTAATAGATATGTTAAAAATAATCTTTATACCAATTGTAGTCTTCTAGAGTTGGACACCTTAGATTAGTTAAAAGAATATCTGTTGCAGCTGTAATATCTTTTGGACTTCCAGAAAATTGTACTATTGTATAAATCAATGTTTCTATATTGTCTAATTGGCCTTGAGAATTAGTATGAGTTTTTCTAATTTTTAGTACGTTCATCTTCTTGAATATAATTTTCCCACCAATTTTTGAGTATACCAGTGATCCGAGTTAATAAATCAAAAGCTTGTAAATCTATGGCATGTTAGTTTGAATAAGCTGTATAAGCAATTAACATTCTTTGCAGAGTTATGAATATTTCATGGTCCACTACGACCATCTATATTCCATTCATATATTGAATCACCAGCAAAGTTTTCAGTAATTATTGTTTTTGCAATTTCAAGTGAAGATCTGGAGGAGTTTGTTTGGAATAATAGGGAATTTTCTTTTATATATTTTTATTAATATTTTGGAAATTATTCATCTAGTTGAGGTAAATTGTTTTCTAAATATTAACTGTATTTTGAACAGAATGAGATGATTTAAGCTTTTCTGCTACTTTAATTTTTCTTCTATTTTTTGAAATTAATGGAGTATTAGCATCTGGAAGTTCTAATTTTATTTGAACGTCTTATTTTGAATAAAGGTTTTGCAATCTCCATCTAAGAGTTTGTTTGGTCTTCTTAGTATCATTAATATCTAAGTTTTCTAATTTTTCAGTTAAGAATCAACTTCTTGTTTTTTGACAATTGCTGCAACTTGAGTAGAGACCATATTAACTTGGAGATACGGTATGTAATACTTAATTTGTATAATTATTTATTTAAACCTTTTTAATATCTGTGTTACTCTATTTTTTATCATTTCTACTTATTGAATGGGATGGCTGGAATATATTACCTTCAGGGGTATTTAATACAATTTCTTGTAATGGAGGGGTAAAAGAAGTAAGTGTTTGATCATTTAAGAGGGTCATTTTTTTGCAAAATTAATGTTAGTATTTATCGCTTTAGCCTGGAATGGGTCTGGAAGATATTTCTAAGGCCAAACATAGCCCATCAATTAAAGAAAGGAATATTGACTGATGTCTTCTCCATGAATGGAATACCATTTTTCCCTAATGATGCTTGAGCTTTTAAATCAAAGTGTGAAAGGAACCATTCCTTTTGACTTTGTTTTTTTTTATTGAATTGAAATCTTGGAGTAAATAATCTTTGTTGATTGCAAAAGGTGTTGAAATAACATTTATGAGGAAAATGATGGAGGTTGCATAGTTGAGTAGGTTGGAGAACCTACAGATGAAGTAAACTTCATCTATTGGCTCAGCTATGGGAGCTTTGTAATAAATCTTTTGAGTATCTTCATTATGATTATCTTTAGAATAATCATAACTAGTTGACCTAGAAGAGCATTGAATTGAAGTCGAGGGGTTCTAAATTGTCTAAAGATTTTGAAGATAAACTGCGTTCTTAGTTTGAATTAAATCTTATTAATACTCTACCATCCAGGCTCTTCTATGAATTTTGTTGAATATTCTTTTGAGCAATATTTCTTGGTGGCCTGGTATTTTGAATTATAAATTCTTGTGGATAGTAATTTCATTCCATTTTTAATAACTTAGGAGTAAAGGTAGTAATATTATCTGATCAGCCTTTTGTAGTATGGTTTCAATTCTTCATCTAAACTAAACGTTTCATCTTCATGATCTTTTTATTGATAAAGCCGTATTAAAATCAACTTACCTAGTTGATAAATCGTTTCTATCTTTTTCTTTAGGATTTTCCAATTAGCTATATCAATTTGACTACTAACTTCCCTACTATTAACCCACATTTGAGTTCTTACTACTACCTAAACTAAGACGATCTCTAACCCAAGAGGCAATCTGAGTTATGTCGGACAACACTTAGCTAAGAGTCATGATTAGCCTACCGGGACCACTGGGGGACCACCCCACCGGGACCACTCACCTGGGCTGGACCAACGGACTTACTGGGGCGACCAACACAGCTGACCAACGCTAGCCACGGCGTGACTCCTAACCTCAAGGGCAACTATTGGCTCTGATACCAGAAGGAGCAGGATGACCTAGGACATGGGTAGTAATAGGTTAAGGCCTAAGTTGATTAATGCAGGGGAGCACAGTCGTGCAAATTGATATGATGCAGGGAAAATGAGTTGAAATGCCTGATAGAAACGAAATTAAAAACTAACAGAATTGAAATAAGAGAAGGGATGAATAAAACTTACTTTTATTTGAATTAATAAACTTGATACAAGGTTGGAGTCAAGGCTTTGAGAAGGGGGTTGAGAAGGAGGAGTAGTGATTTTGATCGTTGTAATTGGTTCTGATGATAGTCTGCCTCATACAACGCTATGGAGTATCTATTTATAGAAACAGGATGGAATAAAAGTAAACAATCGTGGACGATGAAGATTGAGTCTTGCTTTGATAAACTTGTGCTGACCAATCTTGATTATTGTGCTTCGTGTTGAACGTTGACTGAACCACGTTAAAAGTTGAAACAGTGTTGAATAATAATGAACCTTGGACGTTCTTGAATTATTGTCCTTTGAACAGTATCTTGATGAGTTGTCTTCTTGACAGTATTCTTGAATAATTACCTGATGAGCGTTCCCGAACAGTGTTTAGATAAGCTGTCTCTCGTGAACAGTACCACTTGAATAATTTGTTCTGATGTCTTGAATTGTTTCGGGAGAGTCATTGCTTTGGAGTGTTGTCCCAATGGTTGAGATTGGTATGAAACGTTTTGATAGTTCAAAGGGAAATATGTGAGGGGACGAGGCAGGATATCAAATGAATTTTGAAATTGAGATGGGTTTGAGTATTTATGGTAAAGGACTGAGATGGTGAAGTGATGGATGGCTGAAAATAAATGAGAAAATATTGTATCAAGTGTGAAAATTGTTTTGCTCAAAAATCTTTTTTGAAAATAATTTTTGAATATTTACTCTGCATTAAATAAGTTGTAGGCTAGATGATTTGGATAATTGGCTATGCAGGTATTGGAGTACTCTCTATGATTATCTTTGAATAATTATAATTAGTGACCTAGAAGGCATTGAATATGGAAGTTCGAGGGACGTCTAAATTGTCTAAAGTTTTGAAGATAAACTGCGTCTTTAGTTGAATTAAATCTTATTTTAATACTTCTACCATAAGGCTCTTATGATTGTTGAATATTCTTTTGAGAAATATTTGACAGTAGTTTAATGGCGGTGTGAAATTCTTAAACTAAACAAAAGATAGAAAACGATTTACAAATAGGGAAGTTTGATTTAATACGGCTTTATCAATAAAGATCATGAAGACAAAGTAATATTCCTGTCTTTAATTGGTGGGTTATGTTTGCCTTAGATAATAATTCCCAGACCCATTCCAAATTAGTGAGATAAACTAACATTAATTTTTGCTAAAAAATGGACCCTCATAAATGGTTCAAACACTTACTTCTGTTACCCCTCCATTCAAGAAATTTATTAAATACCCCTGAAGGTAATATGCCAGCCCTCCATTCAAATAGGTAGAAATGATCCAGAAAAATAGTCAAGTAATACTAAGTGATATTAAAAAAGTATATCATCAAAATAATTATACAAATCAAGTATTACATACAGTATCTCAACAAGTCAATATGGTCTCTACTCAAGTTGAAGCAATTGTTAAAAACAAGAAGTTGATTCATTAACTGAAAAATTAGAAAACTTAGATATTAATGATACTACAAAGATAAACCAACTTCTTAGAGATTTTGCAAAACCTTATTCAAAATAAGACGTTCAAATAAATTAGAACTCCAGATACTAGTACTCTATTAATTTCAAATAGAAAAAGGAAAGAGAAACTTCAACCCACAATCCAATAACAATACAGTTAATATTTTAAAAAAGATTTATCTCAACTGGATGATGATTTCCAAAATATTAATAAAATATATAAAAAGGAAAATTCCTATTATTCAACAAACCTCTCCAGATCTTCACCTTGAAAGTGCAAAAACAATAATTACTGAAAACTTTGCTGGTGATTCAATATATGAATGGAATATAGATGGTCGTAGCGACCATGAAATATTCATAACCTTCAAGAATGTTAATTGCTTATACAGCTATTCAACTAACGTGCAACAGATTTACAAGCTTTTGATTTATTAACATCAGATTCACTGGTATACTCAAAAATTGGTGGGAAAAATTATATTCAAGAAGAACGTAATAAAATTAGAACTCATACTAATTCTCAAGGACAATTAGACAATATATAAACATTGATTTATACAATAGTTACTAATTTTCTTGGAAGTCCAAAAGATATTACTGCTGCAACAGAAATTCTTTTAACAAATTTAAAAGTGTCCAACTCTCGAAGATACAATTGGTATAAAGATACATTTTTAACATATCTATTAAAAAGGGAAGACTGTCGTCAACCTATTGGAAAGAAAAATTTATTTCAGGATTACCATCCTTATTTTCTCAAAGAATATTCAATAAATTAAGCGAACTCATTATAAAAGCCCTATTCCATTCGAAAAAATTACGTTTGGTCAATTATTAAGCTTTATTAAAAAGAAGGAATTCTTATGTAATGAATTAAAATTACAAGCAGATATTCAACAGATAATGCACTAACGAAAAGAGTTAGTTTCTTTTGTGGGCTTGTCTTCCAAAGATAGAAGCTCCATCTGTCAAAAAACGAAGAAAACTCAAATTAGTAAGAAGAAACCATATACTACAAGAAATCCAACTTACAAAAATTAAGTCCTAAAATCTACTCCAAAAAGAAAGTGATAATACTAATACTTGTTATAAGTGTGGTAAATTAGGCCACTATGCAACAAATTGTAAAGTTAAAAAGAAACTCAATGAAATCTGTGCGGAAACATCCAGACATTCAAGAAATTAATTACATTATTTGAACTCAAAGATACGCCTAATCAATCGGAAAATTCATCATCCTCCTCTGATTATGAAATAATGTTATTATGAATTAGAAAGTGACTCAAGTGAGTATTCATCAGGTAATGAGTCTTCAAGATTACTATAAGTGTATTAATGTCATAACTACTAATAATAGTGAAAAGGAATTTTTATTAGATTTAAATTGAACAATTCAATACGAATTAAGGAAAAGAGTATTTACAACAAAGGTAATTAATAAAAGAAGATTCTTTAGAACCTCCTCATAAGGTAAGTATCAATAAAATATTTGAAAACACGTGAGATTCAAATATTCTAAAGGCAGTTAATATTCAAGAATTGAAAAAACGAAAATTAATATATTAAAAGAACACATAAAAATTTACACAAAGATTTATGTTATTACAAACAAAAGATCTTGAATTAGAAGCAAGGTTAACATTAATAGAAAATAGTCTTCTTCACGAACATTCAATCAGAAGACACTCCTACTGATCCACAATTTGTTTCAACTATTAATCAAATAAATTTTCAAAAATGGTATATTCCATTCTCTTAAAATTAAAGATAGTTTTGAATGCAATACTATTGCACTTTAGATGTGGTGCAGATCAAAATTGTATTCAAGAAGGATTAATTCCCTCAATATATATGAACGGAAAAGACGACTCCATACACTAATGTATGACATTACAAGTTATAAAAATTATCTAATGCTTATATATGCAATAAGGGATATATGTTTCAAAAATCATTCATTTTATACGGGATATAGTCAAGAAGATTATTCTTGGAACTCCTTTCCTTACTCAAATTTATCCATTTAAAGTAGATCAAATAGGTGTGCATACGGAAATTATGGAAACAATATCATTCAAATTGTCAATTCTATTTATCAAATGATTTACCTGTATTACAACAATGCTTCAATAACAAAGCAAATTAATGTAATTGAATGTAATAATCCAAAATACTGGTATAATTAGAACAACGTGACCCATTCAACGACTCAATAATGATCAAAAGGAATTCAACAAGAATTAAATAAACAACTAGAAGAATTAACCATTAGCTTACGCAATCATATAACTTCATAGATTTCAAAGACTTTTTATACAAAATGGTTACATGAGTATCATCAATTAGCTTGCCAGCGTCATGATTTAGAAAAACCATAGACTATTGGCAAAACCAATCTTAGATACTCAATACCATGCATAGGCCAATATCAAATCATCTCAGCCTTCACTATTCAATGCGGAAATAAATATTTCCAAATTATTTTCAAAAGATTTTGAACAAAACATAGTTTTCAACACCTCATACAACATTTTCTCATTTATTTATTTCCAAATCACAAAACCCACTACCATAAATACAATCCGTTCCTAAACCAATCTCAAATTTCAAACTCAAAGAATTTGACGATCCCATTCATCGTCCCCTCAAATATTTTCTTTGAACTATCAAACATTTTCATACCAATCTCACCATGACCACAACGACAAAGGTAAAAACAAATCAATGACTCCAACGCCATCAATTACCAAAATTTTCCACATGAACCACTCCATTCCATCTTTGTGACCATAACTCTGCTATATATCGTTTATGGGTCACGATACAATGAAACTGCTATCTTCATTGATTATCAAGACTGGTACAATTCCTCTGAAATACATCTACAGTTATCTCAAACTCATTAAAGCCTATCAAACGCTTGTTCAAGATGTCAACAATCATCCGTTCTTATCGTTATGCCCACTGGGTATATTAATTATTTCAAATGGTTCCACAAACACTTAATATTGGACAGCTTTTGAAACCGTCATTTTTTCAAATTGTTACGGAAAAGTTTCCTAGATGTTCATATCTGTCCAGTTGATCGAAAGTCATACTCAAAGTCCCATCATACCATTACACTATCCATTCCAAATCGATTACTAATGTCTTATTCACACTCCATATGGTCTTCGGTGCAAATATCTCCAAGATGATGATTTCCATTTTCGCTACTAAATCAATTTTTCCATTTCGCAACTAAATCAATTCTTGTGCACCCAGATCCTTTATGACTGTGAGTAGATGTTTTAACTCCTTGTTATTATTCAAAAAAAAATAAAGAGAAAAAAGAAAAAGGACAATTATCAAAACAAAATCACGAAAAGAGCCCGCAAAGGTCACGGCCTTTGGCAAAGTCTAAGGGCCATTATTTCTTTACGAAGTTTTATTTGCAGGATTCCATACATGCATTCAGCCCGTCCAAGTTGCCAAGGTCAATGCAGAAAAATCAAAGATCAATTCAATGACCACGTTGCTTTTCAAGGAAAAGCAATCAAAAATGATGTCTAGCATGTTACTAAGGCAAATCAAAACATGTCTCCTCCAATTGCAAATGACCATCAAGACCGAATGACTCAACACGAAGCAATGACTCAAATGGCAAGTAATATGAAGGACATGACTCATCACATGTCACCATCCAAAAGCAAGGACTCATCCCGCACAGACAATCAAGACATCAGAACAATTATTCAAGGAATACTGTTCAAGAAGAAAGATCATCAGAATACTCTTCAATAAGGACAATTAATTCAAGAACAGTCCAAGTCCATTATTATTCAACACTGTTTCATTTTGAGTGGTTCCAGCAAACGGTTCAACACGACAAGCAGCATAATTCAAGATTGTCAGCACAAGTTATTAACGCAAGACTCAATCGTCATCGCCATTTGTATAACATTTAATTCCATCTTGTATCTATAAATAACATCTTCGATAGCGTTTGTATTGGGAAGAACTAACATCAGAAATAATCATCAGGAACCAATTACACGATCAAAATCCACTACTCTCCTTCTCAACCCCCTTTCTCAAAAGCCTTGTACTCCACCTTGTATCAAGTTTATTAATTCAAATAAAAGTAAGTTTTTATTCATCTCCTTCCTTCTATTTCAATTCTGTTAGTTTAAATTCGTTTCTACAGCATTTCAACATCATTTTCTGCATCATTATCAATTTGCTATACTCTCCTCCCCTGCATTAATCACACTTAGGCCTTACCTATTACACGGCCTAGGTCGATCCTGAGTCCTTCTGGTATCAGAGCTCAAGTAGGTGCCCTTAGGTAGTGTCTCCGCCGCTGCGAGAGTTGCGAGCCTGATTGGTCAGCCCCAGATAAGGTCCGTTGGTCAACCCAGTGACGGTGGTCCCAGTGGGGTTGTCCCAGTGGTCCCGGTAGATTGTGCATGACTCCTAACTAAGTGTTCGACGTAACTCAGATGGTCTTGGGTTAGAGATCGTCTTAGTTTAGGTAGTAGTAAGAACTCAAATGTGCGTGAACAGTAGGGAAGTTAGTTAGTCAGAATTGATATAGCAATTGGGAAAAAAAATCCTAAACAAAAAATAGAAAACGATTTATCAAATAGGTAAGCTTGATTTTAATAAACGGCTTTTACAATAAAAGATTCATGGAAAAAAACCTTTAGTTAGATGAAGAATTTCAAACCATTAAACTACTGCACAATATTGCCCAAAAGAAGTATTCAACAAAATCATAGAAGAGCCTGATGGTAGGTATTAATAAGATTAATTCAACTAAAGAACGCAGTTTATCTTCAAAATCTTTAGACATTTAGAACTCCCTAGAACTTCATATTCAATGCCTTCTAGGTCAACAATTATCATTATTCAAAATAGTAATCCTATAGAAGATCTCAAAAGATTTATTACAAAGCTCCCATAGCTGAGCCAATAGATGAAGTTACTTCATCTGTAGGTTCCCCAACCTACTCAACTATGCAACCTCCATCATTCTCCTCAATCAATGTTATTTCAACACTTTTTGCAATCAACAAAGATTATTTACGCCAGATTTCAATCAATAAAAAACAAAAGTCAAAAGGGAATGGTTCCTTTACACCTTTGATTTAAAAGTCAAGATTCATTAGGAAAAATGTATTCATTCAGTGGAAAGACATCAAGTTAATATCCCTTGCCTTTAATGGTGGCTATGTTTGCCTTAGATAATGCTCTTATGAGGTTCAAAAGCTGTTCCAATATTCAAGGTGTTTGTCGTTCTTTTGAACCATTTGAAATAATTAATAACCACGTGGGCATAATGATGAGACGGGATGATGTTGACATTCTTGAACAAGCGTTTTTGATAAGGCTTTAATGAGTTTGAGATAACTGTAAAATATATTTCAGAGAATTATACCAGTCTGATAATCAAGAAGATAGACACTTTCCGGTATCGGAGTAGGCCCATAGAAACGATGTATAGTAGAGTTCATGGTCACGAAGATGGAATAGGAGTGGTTCATGGGGAAATTTAGTAATTGAAGGTTTGGAGTCATCGATTATGGTTTTGCCTTTCGTCGTTGTTGTCCCATGGTCGAGATTGGTATGAAAATGTTTGATAGTTCAAAGGAAAATATTTGAGGGGACGATGAAGGATGTCAAATGAATTTTGAAATTGAGTGGGTTTTGAGTATTTATGGTAAAGGACTGTGATGTTGGGAAGTGATCGAAAAAAATGAGAAAAATGTTCGATCAAAGGGTGATTGAACACTTGTTTTGCTCAAAAATCCTTTTTGAAAATAATTTGGAAATATTTTACTCTGCCATGATAAGTGTAGGCTAGATGATTTGATATTGGCCTATGCAGGTATGGAGTAATCTAATGATTGGTTTGCCAATAGTCTATGGTTTTTTCTAAATCAATGACGCTGGCAAGCTAATTGATGAACTCATGTACCATGTTGCTGAAATAATAGTCTTTGAACTCTAGGAAGTTATCTGATGCGTAAGTAATGGTTAATTCTTCTTAGCTGTTCATTAATTTCTTGTAATTCATTTGATCATTATTGGAGCGTGAATGAGGTCACGGTGGTTCTACTTGTACCAGTATTGGATTATTACATTGAATACATTAACTTGCTTGTTAGTGAAGCATTTTGTAATACAGGTAAATCATTGTGAATAAAATTAACATGACAAATTTGAATGTATATTGTGGTTTACATTAGTCCATATGACACACCTATATTATCTACTTTAAATGGGTAAATTGAGAAAGAAAGGCGTTCCAAGATAACTTCTTTGACTCATATTCCGGTACTAAAAGAATGAATTTTGAAACATATCATGGATTACATATATAAGCAGTAGATAATTTATATTAACTTGTAATGGCCATACCATTAGTAGTATGGAGTCGTTCTTTTGTTCCGTCATAATAGATTGAGGGAAATAATTCTTCTTGAATATAATTTTGATCGCACCACTATCTATAGTGCTGATAGGATTGCATCAAAAAAACTATCTTTAATTTTTAAGAGTTAATAGGAATATACCATTTTTTGGGAAATTTATTGATTAATAGTTCAAACAAATGGTGGGATCTGTAGGAGTTGTGTCTTCGTGGATTGATGTTTTTGATGAAGAATGGATTATTTTCTATTAATGTTAACCTGCTTCTAATTTCGGGACTTTTGTTTGTAGTATGAACAAAATCTTTATGTAAATTTTTAATATGTTCTTTCAACATATTAATTCGTTTTTTTAAGTCTTGAATATAAACTGTCTTTAGAATATTTGGAATTTCACGTGTTTCAAATATTTATTGATACTACCTTATGAGGAGGTTCATAAAGAATCTTTCCTTTATTAATATACATTTAGTTTTGTAACTACCTTTCCTTAATTCGGTAACTTGAATTTGTTCAATTAAATCTAATAAAAAATTCTTTTTTCACTATTATAGTAGTTATAACATTAATACATTATAAGCATAATCTTGAAGACTCATAACTGGATGAATACTCACTTGAGTCACTTTCTAGTCATTGTACTAACATTATTTCATAAATCAGAGGAGGATATGAATTTTCCCCGAGATTAGGAGTTCTTTGAGTTCAAATAAGGGTAATTAATTTTTCTTGAATGGCTAGATGCTCCGCACAGATTTCGTTGAGTTTCTTTTGACTTACAATTTGTTTGCATCGTGGCCTAATTTACCACACTTATAACAGGTATAGTATTATCAGGTTTACCTTTTGGAGTAGACTTTTTAGAACTTATTTTTTTTGTAAGTGCATATCTTGTAGTATATGGTTTCTTCTTATCTAATGAAGTGTTTTCGGTTTTTAACAGATGGCGCTTCTATCTTTGGAAGACAAAAGCCTCACAAAAAGAACCTACCTCTTTTCGCTTGGCTGCATTATATGCTTGAATATCGCTTGTAATTTTAATTCATTGCATAAAGAAATTCCTTCTTTTTTTAATAAGCTTAATAATGACCAAAACGTAATTTGTTCGAATGGAATAGGGCTTGTACAATGAGTTCGCTTAATTATTTGATATCGTTGAGAAAATAAGGATGGTAATTCTGAAAATGAATTTTTCTTCCAATAGGGTTGACGACAGTCTCCCTTTTAAATAAATATGTTAAAAATGTATCCTTTATACAATTGTAGTTCTTCTAGAGTTCGGACACTTGATTAGTTAAAAGAATATCGTGCAGCTGTACTATCTTTTGGACCTTCCAAGAAAAATTAGTAACTATTGATATAAATCAATGTTTCTATATTGTCTATGGCCTTGCGAATTAGTATGATTCTAATTTTAGTACGTTCATCTTCTTGAATATAATTTTCCCACCAATTTTTTTAGCATCCCAGGAATCCTTCCTTTTAAATTTTCCATGATGTGATAATTCAAAAGCTCTGTAAATCTGTTGCACGTTTTAGTTGAAATAGGCTGTATAAGCAATTAACATTCTTTGGGAGTTACGAATATTTCATGGTCACTACACCATCATAGTCCATTGCATATATTGATATCACCAGTAAAGTTTTCAGTAAATTATCGTTTTTGCACTTTCAAGGTGAAGATCTGGAGGAGTTTGTTTGGAGTAATAGGGAATTTCCTTTTTTTATATATTTTATTAATATTTTGGAAAATATCACTAGTTGAGATAAATGTTTTCTAAAATATTAACTGTATTTTATAGAATTAGATGTTGAAGTTTCTGCTTCCTTTAATTTTCTTCTATGATTTGTTGAATATTCTTTTGAGCAATATTTCTTGTGGTGGCTGGTATTTGAATTATTAAATGTGTCTTGAGGAATAGTAATTTCATTCACTTTAATAAACTTAGGAGTAAAGGTGAGTAATATTATCTGATTTAGCTTTTAGTAGTAGGGTTTCATCTAGAGTAGGTTTTAATAAACATTTTTGGAATTAAGTTGAGATGAAAGTAGCTTGAAATAAACTCTATATGTAATCGCAAAATTTCTGGAAAGCTCACAAAATTGAACCTTTAATCTTTGAAGTTAGGAAGATGATATCTAGAACTAGGTATCTATGATCCACGGATCATTAAATCTACTGAATAATTGGGAAACAATCTAAAGCTATATGGGACCATTGCAAATATTAAGTTTGAATCCATGGCTAATAAGAAATCCTTGTAACGTATTAATCTAATTGTCTCTTAGGGCCAGAACTATTAGGACTAATCTAATCCTAATCTGTCAAAGGTTTCGAGCGCAATTTGAAATCATACCGAAATGGAAGGCTATCGATATTTTCTGATATCTTTTAATAGCAATTTTTGGACAGTAGTTTAACGGTTTGAAACTATTCATCTAAACTAAAGGTTTCTTCATGATTTTTATTGATAAAGCCGTATTAAAATACAAACGTACCTATTTGATAAATTCGTTTCTAATCTGTTTGTTTAGGCATTTTCCAATTAGCTATATCAATTTGATACTCATCTCGCCTACTGTTCACAACATTGGAGTTATTACTACTACTAAATTAAGACGATCTCTAACCAATGAGGCCATCTGAGGTTACGTCGGATATACTTAGTTAGGGAGTCATGCACACTCTACCGGGACCACTGGGACACCCCACCGGGGACCACCTCACCTAGGGCTGACCAACGGACTTACTGGGGTGATAAACAGCCTGACCACGCTAGCAACGGGGGCGACACTACCTAAGGGCACTAACTTGGCTCTGATACCAGGAGGAGCAGGATCGACCTAGGCCGGGTAATAGGTAAGGCCTAAGTGTGGATTAATGCAGGGGAGCGGAGTAGTAGCAAATTGATATGATGCAGGAAAATGATTTTGAAACACCGATAGAAACGAATTTAAAATAACAGTATTGAAATAAGATAAGGAGATGAATAAAAACTTACTTTTATTTGAATGAATACACTTGATACAAGGTTGGAGTACAAGGCTTTGAGAAAGGGGGTTGAGAAGGAGGATTAGTGATTTTTGATTCTTGTGATGTTGTGATAATGAGATGATAAGGTCCTACGCTATTGAGTATCTATTTATAGAATACAAGATGGAATTAAATGTATACAAGTGGACGATAAAGATTGAGTCTTGCGTTGACAACTTGTGCTGACAATCTTGAATTGTTGCTGCTTCGTGTTAAACTTTGACTGGAACCACGTCAAAAGTGAAACAGTGTTGAATAATAATGAACCTTGGACTGTTCTTGAATTATTGTCCTTTTGAACAGTATCTTGATGAGTTGTCCTCTTGAACAGTATTCTTGAATAATTACTCTGATGAGCTGTCCCGAACAGTGTTTAGATAAGCTGTCGTGAACAGTACACTTGAATAATTTGTTCTGATGTCTTGAATTGGTTGTCGGGATGAGTCATTGCTTTGGACGTTGACATGATGATGAGTCATGTCCTTGCATAATTATTTGCCGTGCTGAGTCATTACTTGTCTTGATGAGTCATTGGCATGATTGAATTGAGAGGGGACATGTAGATTTGCCGTAGTAAATGCTAGAGAGCCTTTTTGATGTGCTTTCTTTGAAAAGCAACGTGGATATTGAATTGATCTTTGATTTCTCTGTATTGAACTTGGCAACGTGGATGGCTTGAATGCATGTATGGAATCCTGCAAAATAAAAATTTCGTAAAGAAATAATGGCCCTTACTTTTGCCAAAGGCCGTGACCTTTGCAGGCTCTTTTCGTGATTTTGTTTTGATAATTGTCTTTTTTCTTTTTTCTCTTTTTTTTTTTTGAATAATAACAAGGGGTAGAAAATCTACTCAACAGTCATAAGGATCTGGTGCACAAAGGATGAATTGATTTAGTAGCGAAAATGGAAATAATCATCCTGTAGATATTTGCACCGGAGACCATATAGAGTGTGAATAAGACAGGAAGCATCGATTTGGAATGGATAGTGTAATGGTATGAGAACTTGAGTATGACTTTGATCAATTGGACAAATATGAACATCAGGGAATATTTTCGTAACAAATTTGAAAATATGAGGTTCAAAAGCTGTCCAATATTCAAGGTGTTTGCGGAATCATTTGAAATAATTAATATACCCAGTAGGCATAACAATGAGAACAGGATGATTGTTGACATCTTGAACAAGCGTTTGATAGGCTTTGATGAGTTTGAGATAACTGTAAAATGATATTTCAGAGGAATTATACCAGTCTTGATAATCAATGAAGATAGCACTTTCATTGTATCGTGGCCCATAGAACGATGTATAGTAGAGTTTATGGTCACGAAGATGGAATATGAGTGGTTCATGTGGAAAATTTGGTAATTGAATGGCGTTGGAGTCATTGATTTGGTTTTTGCCTTTGTTGTTTTTGTCCATGGTGAGATTTGTATAAAAATGTTTAGATAGTTCAGAGGAAAATATTTGAGGGGACGATGAAGGATGTCAAATTAAATTTTGAAATTGAGATGGGTTTGAGTATTTATGGTAAAGGACTGAGATGTTGGAAGTGATGATGGCTGAAAATAAATTAGAAAATGTTGTATCAAGGTGTTGAAAACTTGTTTTGCTCAAAATCTTTTTTGAAAATAATTTTGGAAATTTTTTACTCCGCATTGAATAAGTGTAGGCTAGATGATTTGATATTGGCCTATGCAGGTATTGAGTACTCTAAGATTGGTTTGCCAATAGTCTATGGTTTTTTCTAAATCATGACGCTGGCAAGCTAATTGATGATACTCATGTAACCATTTTGAATAATAGTCTTTGAAATCTACGGAAGTTATATGATTGCGTAAGTTAATGGTTAATTCTTCTAGCTGTTTATTAATTTCTTGTAATTCATTTTGATCATTATTGAGTCGTTGAATGAGGTCACGTTGTTCTAACTTGTACCAGTATTTTGGATTATTACATTTAATTACATTAACTTGCTTTGTTATTGAAGCATTTTGTAATACAGGTAAATTATTGTGAGAAATAGAATTGACAAATTTGAATGATATTGTGGTTTCCATTATGTCCGTATGCACACCTATATTATCTACTTTAAAAGGATAAATTTGAGTAAGGAAAGGAGTTCCGAGAATAACGTCTTGGCTCATATCTCGTACTAAAATGAATAAATGTTTTGAAACAATATCCTTGATTACATATACAAGCATTAGATAATGTATACTTAACTTGTAATGGCATACCATTAGTAGTATAGAGTCGTTCTTTTGTCCGTTCATAATATATTGAGGGAATTAATTCTTCTTGAATACAATTTTGATCTGCACCACTATCTAATAGTGCGATAGTATTGTATTCAAAACTATCTTTAATTTTAAGAGTAATAGGAATATACCATTTTTGAAAATTTATTTGGTTAATAGTTGAAACAAATTGTGGATCTGTAGGAGTGTCTTCTGATTGAATGTTCGGTGAAGAAGGATTATTTTCTATTAATGTTAACTTTGCTTCTAATTCAAGATCTTTTGTTTGTAATGAACATAAATCTTTGTGTAAATTTTTAATCTGCTCTTTTAATATATTAATTTCGTTTTTTAAGTCTTGAATATTAACTGCCTTTAGAATATTTAGAATTTCACGTGTTTCAAATATTTTATTGATACTTACCTTATGAGGAGGTTCTAAAGAATCTTCTTTTATTAATATACCTTTGAGATTTTGTAAATACTCTTTCCTTAATTCGGTATCTTGAATTTGTTCAATTAAATCTAATAAAAATTCCTTTTCACTATTATTAGTAGTTATGACATTAATACACTTGTAGCATAATCTTGAAGACTCATTACCTGATGAATACTCACTTGAGTCACTTTCCAATTCATTAATAACATTATTTTCATAATCAGAGGAGGAGGATGAATTTTCCGATTGATTAGGAGTATCTTTGAGTTCAAATAAGGTAATTAATTTTTCTTGAATGTCTGGATGTTCCGCACAGATTTCAGTGAGTTTCTTTTTGACTTTACAATTTGTTGCATAGTGGCCTATTACCACACTTATAACAAGTATTAGTATTATCAGGTTTTCTTTTTGGAGTAGACATTTTAGAACTTAATTTTTTGTAAGTTGGATTTCTTGTAGTATATGGTTTTTTCTTATTAATTTGAGTTTTTCTTCGTTTTTTAACAGATAGAGCTTCTATCTTTGGAAGACAAAAGGTCTCACAAAAAGAACCTAACTCTTTTCGCTTGGCTGCATTATCTGTTGAATATCTGGCTTGTAATTTTAATTCATTGCATAAAGAAATTCCTTCTTTTTTAATAAAGCTTAATAATTGACCAAACGTAATTTGTTCGAATGGAAGAGGGCTTTTACCAATGAGTTCGCTTAATTTATTGAATATTCGTTGAGAAAATAAGGATGGTAATCCTGAAATGAATTTTTCTTTCCAATAGAGTTGACGACAGTCTTCCCTTTTTAATATATATGTTAAAAATGTATCTTTGTACCAATTGTAGTCTTCTAGAGTTGGGCACCTTAGATTTGTTAAAAGAATATCTGTTGCAGCTGTAATATCTTTTGGACTTCCAAGAAAATTAGTAAATATTGTATAAATCAATGTTTCTATATTGTCGAGTTGGCCTTGAGAATTAGTATGAGTTCTAATTTTAGTACGTTCATCTTCTTGAATATAATTTTCCCACCAATTTTTGAGTATACCAGTGAATCCTGATGTTACTAAATCAAAAGCTTGTAAATCTGTTGCATGTTTAGTTGAATAGGCTGTATAAGCAATTAACATTCTTTGGAGGGTTATGAATATTTCATGGTCACTACGACCATCTATATTCCATTCATATATTGAATCACCAGCAAAGTTTTCAGTAATTATTGTTTTTGCACTTTCAAGGTGGAGATCTGGAGGAGTTTGTTTGGAGTAATAGGGAATTTCCTTTTTATATATTTTATTAATATTTTGGAAATTATCATCTAGTTGAGATAAATTGTTTTCTAAATTATTAACTGTATTTTGAACAGAATTAGATGTTGAAGTTTCTGCTTCCTTTAATTTTTCTTCTATTTTTGAAATTAATGGAGTATTAGCATCTGGAAGTTCTAATTTATTTGAATGTCTTATTTTGAATAAAGGTTTTGCAATCTCATCTAAGAAGTTTGGTTTGTCTTTCTTAGTATCATTAATATCTAAGTTTTCTAGTTTTTTAGTTAATGAATCAACTTTTTGTTTTTTAATAACTGCTTCAGCTCGAGTAGAGACCATATTGACTTGAGGTGACACTGCATGTAATACTTGATTAGTATAAGTATTTTGGTGATATACTACTTGACTATACTCTGGATTATTTCTACCTATTTTGAATGGAACTGTTGGAATATTACCTTCAGGGGTATTTAATACAATTTCTTGTAATGGAGGGGTAAAAGAAGTAAGTGTTTGACCATTTAAGAGGGTCCATCTTTTAGCAAAATTAATATTAGTATTTATCTCTTTAACCTGGAATGGGTCTGGAAGATTATTATCTGAGGCAAACATAGCCCACCAATTAAAGAAAGGAATATTAACTTGATGTCTTTCCATGAATGAATACCATTTTTCCCTAATGAATGCTTGAGCCTTTAAATCAAAGTGTGAGAGGAACCATTCCCTTTTGATTTTATTTTTTATTGAATTAAAATCTTGACGTAAATAATCTTTATTGATTTCAAAGGGTTTTGAGATAACATCTATTGAAGAAAATGATGGGGGTTGCATAGTTGAGTAGGTTGGGGAAGGAGCTTTAGCTTCTAAGGTGTGTTGAGGAATTTCCCAAGTATGCACATCAATTTGACTACTAACCTCCCTACTGTTCACCATATTTGAGCTCTTACTACTACCTAAACTAAGACGATCTCTAACCCAAGAGGCCATCTGAGTTACGTCAGAACACTTAGTTAGGAGTCATGCACACTCTATCGGGACCACTGGGACCACCCCATCGGAACCACCTCACCTGGGCTGACCAAAGGACTTACTGGGGCTGACCAACAGCTGACCAACGCTAGCAACGGCGCGACACTCCCTAAGGGCACCAACTTGGCTCTGATACCAGAAGGAGCAGGATCGACCAAGGCCGGGTAACAGGTAAGGCCTAAGTGTGGATTAATGCAGGGGAGCAGAGGAGTAGCAAATTGATATGATGCAGGAAAATGATTTTGAAATGCTGATAGAAACGAATTTAAAACTAACAGAATTGAAATAAGAGAAGGAGATGAATAAAAACTTACTTTTATTTGAATTAATAAACTTGATACAAGGTTGGAGTACAAGGCTTTGAGAAAGGGGGTTGAGAAGGAGGAGTAGTGATTTTTGATCGTGTTATTGGGTTCTGATGATTAGTTTCTCTGCTCATAACAAACTATGGATGATCTATTTATAGAATACAAGATGGAATTAAATGTATACAAATGGACGATGAAGATTGAATCTGATGTTGATAATTGCTGCTGACAATCTTGAATTATTGATGCTTGGTGTTGAACTGGGACTGGAGCCACGTCAAAAGTGGAACAGTGCTGAATAATAATGGACCTTGGACTATTCTTGAATTATTGTCCTTTTTGAACAGTATCTTGATGAGCTGTCTCTTGACATATTCTTGATAATTACTCTGATGAGCGTCCCGAACAGTGTTTAGATTAGGCTGTCGTGAACAGTACCAACGTGAATAATTTGTTCTGAGTGTCATGAATGGTGTCGGGGTGAGTCATTGCTTTGGACGTTGACATGATGATGAGTCATGTCCTTGCATAATTATTTGCCGTGTTGAGTCATTGCTTGCCGTGTTGAGTCACTACTTGTCTTGATGAGTCATTGGCATGATTGAATTGAGAGGGGACATGTTGATTTGCCGTAGTAAATGCTAGACATTATTTTTGATGTGCTCTCCTTGAAAAAGCAACGTGGATATTGAATTGATCTTTGATTTTTCTGTATTGAACTTGGCAACGTGGATGGCTTGAATGCATGTATGGAATCCTGCAAAATAAAAATTTCGTAAAGAAATAATGGCCCTTACTTTTGCCAAAGGCCGTGACCTTTGCGGGCTCTTTTCGTGATTTTGTTTTGATAATTGTCTTTTTTCTTTTTTCTCTTTTTTTTTTGAATAATAACAAGGAGTAGAAAATCTACTCAACAGTCATAAGGATCTGGTGCACAAGATTATTGGTACAAAATGAATTGATTTTAGTAGCGAAAATGGAAATAATCATCTTGTAGATATTTGCACCGGAGACCATATGGAGTGTGAATAAGACAGGAAGCATCGATTTGGAATGGATAGTGTAATGGTATGAGGACTTGAGTATGACTTTGATCAACTGGACAAATATGAACATCAGGGAACATTTTCGTAACAAATTTGAAAACATGAGGTTCAAAAGCTGTCCAATATTCAAGATGTTTGTGGAACCATTTGAAATAATTAATATACCCAGTGGGCATAACAATGAGAACGGGATGATTGTTGACATCTTGAACAAGCGTTTGATAAGCTTTAATGAGTTTGAGATAACTGTAAAATGATATTTCAGAGGAATTATACCAGTCTTGATAATCAATGAAGATAGCACTTTCATTGTATCGTGGCCCATAGAACGATGTATAGTAGAGTTCATGGTCACGAAGATGGAATAGGAGTGGTTCATGTGGAAAATTTGGTAATTGAATGGCGTTGGAGTCATTGATTTGGTTTTTGCCTTTGTTGTTTTTGTCCATGGTGAGATTTGTATGAAAATGTTTAGATAGTTCAGAGGAAAATATTTGAGGGGACGATGAAGGATGTCAAATTGAATTTTGAAATTGAGATGGGTTTGAGTATTTATGGTAAAGGACTGAGATGTTGGAAGTGATGGCTGAAAATAAATGAGAAAATGTTGTATCAAGGTGTTGAAAATTTGTTTTGCTCAAAAATCTTTTTTGAAAATAATTTTGGAAATATTTTACTCCGCATTGAATAAGTGTAGGCTAGATGATTTGATATTGGCCTATGCAGGTATTGAGTACTCTAAGATTGGTTTGCCAATAGTCTATGGTTTTTTCTAAATCATGACGCTGGCAAGCTAATTGATGATACTCATGTAACCATTTTGAATAATAGTCTTTGAAATCTATGGAAGTTATATGATTGCGTAAGCTAATGGTTAATTCTTCTAGCTGTTTATTAATTTCTTGTAATTCACTTTGATCATTATTGAGTCATTGAATGAGGTCACGTCGTTCTAATTTGTACCAGTATTTTGGATTATTACATTGAATTACATTAATTTGCTTGGTTATTGAAGCATTTTGTAATACAGATAAATCGTTTTGATAAATAGAATTGACAAATTTGAATGATATTGTAGTTTCCATTATGTCCTTATGCACACCTATATTATCTACCTTAAATGGGTAAATTTGAGTCAGGAAATGAGTTCCAAGAATAACTTCTTGACTCATATCCCGTACTAAAATGAATGAATTTTTGAAACAATATCCTTGATTACATATATAAGCATTAGATAATTTATACTTAACTTGTAATGGCATACCATTGGTAGTATGGAGTCGTTCTTTTGTCCATTCATAATATATTGAGGAATTAATTCTTCTTGAATACAATTTTGATCTGCACCACTATCTAATAGTGCGATAGTATTGCATTCAAAACTATCTTTAATTTTAAGAGTAATAGGAATATACCATTTTTGAAAATTTATTTGATTAATAGTTGAAACAAATTGTGGATCCGTAGGAGTGTCTTCTGATTGAATGTTTAGTGAGGAAGAACTAGTTTCTATTAATGTTAACCTTGCTTCTAATTCAAGATCTTTTGTTTGTAATGAACATAAATCTTTATGTAAATTTTTAATATGTTCTTTTAATATATTAATTTCGTTTTTTAAGTCTTGAATATTAACTGCCTTTAGAATATTTGGAATTTCATGTGTTTCAAATATTTTATTGATACTTACCTTATGAGGAGGTTCTAAAGAATCTTCTTTTATTAATATACCTTTGAGTTTTTGTAAATACTCTTTTCTTAATTCGGTATCTTGAATTTGTTCAATCAAATCTAATAAAAATTCTTTTTCACTATTATTAGTAGTTATGACATTAATACACTTATAGCATAATCTTGAAGACTCATTACCTGATGAATACTCACTTGAGTCACTTTCTAATTCATTAATAACATTATTTTCATAATCAAAGGAGGATGATGAATTTTTCGATTAATTAGGAGTATCTTTGAGTTCAAATAAGATAATTAATTTTTTTTGAATGTCTGGATGTTCTGCACAGATTTCATTGAGTTTCTTTTTGACTTTGCAATTTGTTGCATAGTGGCCTAATTTACCACACTTATAACAAGTATTAGTATTATCAGGTTTTCTTTTTGGAGTAGACGTTTTAGAACTTAATTTTTTGTAAGTTGGATTTCTTGTAGTATATGGTTTCTTCTTATTAATTTGAGTTTTTCTTCGTTTTTTAACAGATGGAGCTTCTATCTTTGGAAGACAAAAGGCCTCACAAAAAGATCCTAACTCTTTTCGCTTGGCGGCATTATCTGTTGAATATCTAGCTTGTAATTTTAATTCATTGCATAAAGAAATTCCTTCTTTTTTAACAAAGCTTAATAATTGACCAAGCGCAATTTGTTCGAATGGAATAGGGCTTTTGCCAATGAGTTCGCTTAATTTATTGAATATTCATTGAGAAAATAAGGATGGTAATCCTGAAATGAATTTTTCTTTCCAATAGGGTTGACGACAGTCTTCCCTTTTTAATAGATATGTTAAAAATGTATCTTTGTACCAATTGTAGTCTTCTAGAGTTGGGCACCTTAGATTTGTTAAAAGAATATCTGTTGCAGCTATAATATCTTTTGGACTTCCAAGAGAATTAGTAACTATTGTATAAGTCAATGTTTCTGTATTGTCGAGTTGGCCTTGAAAATTAGTATGAGTTCTAATTTTAGTACGTTCATCTTCTTGGATATAATTTTCCCATCAATTTTTGAGTATACCAGTGAATCCTAATGTTAATAAATCAAAAGCTTGTAAATCTGTTACACGTTTAGTTGAATAGGCTGTATAAGCAATTAACATTCTTTGGAGAGTTACGAATATTTCATGGTCACTACGACCATCTATATTCCATTCATATATTGAATCACCAGCAAAGTTGTCAGTAATTATTGTCTTTGCACTTTCAAGGTGAAGATCTGGAGAAGTTTGTTTGGAGTAATAGGGTATTTTCTTTTTATATATTTTATTAATATTTTGAAAATTATCATCTAGTTGAGATAAATCCTTTTCTAAAATATTAACTGTATTTTTAATAGAATTAGATGTTGAAGTTTCTGCTTCCTTTAATTTTTCTTCTATTTTTGAAATTAATGGAGTATTAGCATCTGGAAGTTCTAATTTATTTGAACGTCTTATTTTGAATAAAGGTTTTGCAATCGCATCTAAGAAGTCTGGTTTGTCTTTCTTAGTATCATTAATATCTAAGTTTTCTAATTTTTTAGTTAATGAATCAACTTCTTGTCTTTTGACAATTGCTTCAACTTGAGTAGAGACCATATTAACTTGTTGAGATACGGTATGTAATACTTGATTTGTATAATTATTTTGATGATAAACCTTTTTAATATCACTTAGTATTACTTGACTATTTTCTGGATCATTTCTATCTATTTTGAATGGGATGGCTGGAATATTACCTTCAGGGGTATTTAATACAATTTCTTGTAATGGAGGGGTAAAAGAAGTATGTGTTTGATCATTTAAGAGGGTCCATTTTTTAGCAAAATTAATGTTAGTATTTATCTCTTTAACCTGGAATAGGTCTGGAAGATTATTATCTAAGGCAAACATAGCCTACCAATTAAAGAAAGGAATATTAACTTGATGTCTTTCCATGAATGAATACCATTTTTCCCTAATGAATGCTTGAGCTTTTAAATCAAAGTGTGAAAGGAACCATTCCCTTTTGACTTTGTTTTTTATTGAATTGAAATCTTGGCGTAAATAATCTTTGTTGATTGCAAAAGGTGTTGAAATAACATTTATTGAGGAGAATGATGGAGGTTGCATAGTTGAGTAGGTTGGGGAACCTACAGATGAAGTAACTTCATCTATTGGCTCAGCTATGGGAGCTTTGTAATAAATCTTTTGAGTATCTTCTATATGATTATCTTTTGAATAATCATAATTAGTTGACCTAGAAGGCATTGAATATGAAGTTCGAGGGAGTTCTAAATTGTCTAAAGATTTTGAAGATAAACTGTGTTCTTTAGTTGAATTAAATCTTATTAATACTCTACCATCAGGCTCTTCTATAATTTGTTGAATATTCTTTTGAGCAATATTTGACCGTAGTTTAATGGTTTGAAATTCTTCATCCAAACTAAAGGTTTCTTCATGATCTTTTATTGATAAAGCCGTATTAAAATCAAACTTACCTATTTGATAAATCGTTTCTATTTTTTGTTTAGGAATTTTCCAATTAGCTATATCAATTTGACTACTAACTTCCCTACTGTTCACCACATTTGAGTTCTTACTACTATCTAAACTAAGACGATCTCTAACCCAAGAGGCCATCTGAGTTACATCGGAATACTTAGTTAGGAGTACGTCGGAATACTTAGTTAGGAGTCATGCACACTCTACCGGGACCACTGGGACCACCCCACCGGGACCACCTCACCTGGGCTGACCAACGGACTTATTGGGGCTGACCAACAGCTGACCAACGCTAGCAACGGCGCGACACTACCTAAGGGTACCAACTTGGCTCTGATACCAGAAGGAGCAGGATCGACCTAGGCCAGGTAATAGGTAAGGCCTAAGTGTGGATTAATGCAGGGGAGCAGAGTAGCAAATTACTATGATGCAGGAAAATGATTTTGAAATGCTGATAGAAACGAATTTAAAACTAATAGAATTGAAATAAGAGAAGGAGATGAATAAAAACTTACTTTTATTTGAATTAATAAACTTGATATAAGGTTGGAGTACAAGGCTTTGAGAAAGGGGGTTGAGAAGGAGGAGTAGTGATTTTGATCGTGTAATTGGTTCTGATGATTAGTTCTGATGATTAGTTCTACCTCATACAACGCTATGGAGTATCTATTTATAGAATACATGATGGAATTAAAAGTAAACAAGTGGACGATGAAGATTGAGTCTTGCTTTGGTAACTTGTGCTGACAATCTTGAATTATTGCTGCTTCGTGTTGCACGTTGACTGGAACCACGTCAAAAGTGAAACAGTGTTGAATAATAATGAACCTTGGACTGTTCTTGAATTATTATCCTTTTGAACAGTATCTTGATGAGTTGTCTTCTTGAACAGTATTCTTGAATAATTACTCTGATGAGCTGTCCCGAACAGTGTTTAGATAAGCTGTCGTGAACAGTACACTTGAATAATTTGTTCTGATGTCTTGAATTGGTTGTCGGGATGAGTCATTGCTTTGGACGTTGACATGATGATGAGTCATGTCCTTGCATAATTATTTGCCGTGTTGAGTCATTGCTTGTCGTGTTGAGTCACTACTTGTCTTGATGAGTCATTGGCATGATTGAATTGAGAGGGGACATGTTGATTTGCCATAGTAAATGCTAGAGAGCCTTTTTGATGTGCTTTCTTTGAAAAGCAACGTGGATATTGAATTGATCTTTGATTTCTCTGTATTGAACTTGGCAACGTGGATGGCTTCAATGCATGTATGGAATCCTGCAAAATAAAAATTTCGTAAAGAAATAATGGCCCTTACTTTTGCCAAAGGTCGTGACCTTTGCGGGCTCTTTTCTTGATTTGTTTTGATAATTGTCTTTTTTCTTCTTCTTTTTTTTTTTGAATAATAACAAGGAGTAGAAAATCTACTCAGCAGTCAAAAGGATCTGGTGCACAAGAATTGATTTAGTAGCGAAAATGAAAAAATTGATTTAGTAGCGAAAATGGAAATAATCATCTTGTAGATATTTGCACCGGAGACCATATGGAGTGTGAATAAGACAGGAAGCATCAATTTGGAATGGATAGTGTAATGGTATGAGGACTTGAGTATGACTTTGATCAACTGGACAGATATGAACATCAGGGAACATTTTCGTAACAAATTTGAAAACATGAGGTTCAAAAGCTGTCCAATATTCAAGATGTTTGTGGAACCATTTGAAATAATTAATATACCCAGTGGGCATAACGATGAGAACGGGATGATTGTTGACATCTTAACAAGCGTTTGATAAGCTTTAATGAGTTTGAGATAACTGTAAAGTGATATTTCAGAGGAATTGTACCAATCTTGATAATCAATGAAGATAGCACTTTCATTGTATCGTGGCCCATGGAACGATGTATAGTAGAGTTCATGGTCACGAAGATGGAATAGGAGTGGTTCATATGGAAAATTTGGCAATTGAATGGCGTTGGAGTCATTGATTTGGTTTTTGCCTTGGTCGTTGTTGTCCATGGTGAGATTGGTATGAAAATGTTTTGATAGTTCAAAGGAAAATATTTGAGGGGACGAGGCAGGATATCAAATTGAATTTTGAAATTGAGACGGGTTTGAGTATTTATGGTAAAGGACTGAGATGTTGGAAGTGATGATGGCTGAAAATAAATGAGAAAATATTGTATCAAGGTGTTGAAAATTTGTTTTGCTCAAAAATCTTTTTTGAAAATAATTTTGGAAATATTTTACTCTGCATTGAATAAGTGTAGGCTAGATGATTTGATATTGGCCTATGCAGGTATTGAGTACTCTAAGATTGGTTTGCCAATAGTCTATGGTTTTTTCTAAATCATGACGCTGGCAAGCTAATTGATGATACTCATGTAACCATTTTGAATAATAGTCTTTGAAATCTATGGAAGTTATATGATTGCGTAAGCTAATGGTTAATTCTTCTAGCTGTTTATTAATTTCTTGTAATTCATTTTGATCATTATTGAGTCATTGAATGAGGTCACGTCGTTCTAATTTGTACTAGTATTTTGGATTATTACATTGAATTACATTAATTTGCTTGGTTATTGAAGCATTTTGTAATACAGGTAAATCGTTTTGATAAATAGAATTGACAAATTTGAATGATATTGTAGCTTCCATAATTTCCGTATGCACACCTAGATTATCTACTTTAAATGGATAAATTTGAGTAAGGAAAGGAGTTCCAAGAATAACCTCTTGACTCATATCCTGTACTAAAATGAATGAATTTTTGAAACAATATCCTTGATTACATATATAAGCGTTAGATAATTTATACTTAACTTGTAATGGCATACCATTAGTAGTATGGAGTCGTTCTTTTGTCCGTTCATAATATATTGAGGGAATTAATTCTTCTTGAATACAATTTTGATCTGCACCACTTTCTAATAGTGCAATAGTATTACATTCAAAATTATCTTTAATTTTAAGAGTAATAGGAATATACCATTTTTGAAAATTTATTTGATTAATAGTTGAAACAAATTGTGGATCCGTAGGAGTGTCTTCTGATTGAATGTTCGGTGAAGAAGGATTATTTTCTATTAATGGTCACCTTGCTTATAATTCAAGATCTTTTATTTGTAATGAACATAAATCTTTGTGTAAATTTTTAATCTGTTCTTTTAATATATTAATTTCGTTTTTTAAGTCTTGAATATTAACTGCCTTTAGAATATTTGGAATCTCACGTGTTTCAAATATTTTATTGATACTTACCTTATGAGGAGGTTCTAAAGAATCTTCTTTGATTAATATACCTTTGAGTTTTTGTAAATATTCTTTCCTTAATTCGGTATCTTGAATTTGTTCAATTAAATCTAATAAAAATTCATTTTCACTATTATTAGTAGTTATGACATTAATACACTTATAGCATAATCTTGAAGACTCATTACCTGATGAATACTCACTTGAGTCACTTTCTAGTTCATTAATAACATTATTTTCATAATTAGAGGAGGAGGATGAATTTTCCGATTGATTAGGAGTATCTTTGAGTTCAAATAAGGTAATTAATTTTTCTTGAATGTCTGGATGCTCCGCACAGATTTCGTTGAGTTTCTTTTTGACTTTATAATTTGTTGCATAGTGGCCTAATTTACCACACTTATAACAGGTATTAGTATTATCAGGTTTCCCTTTTGGAGTAGACTTTTTAGAACTTAATTTTTTGTAAGTTGGATTTCTTGTAGTATATGGTTTCTTCTTATTAATTTGAGTTTTTCTTCGTTTTTTAACAGATGGAGCTTCTAACTTTGGAAGACAAAAGGCCTCACAAAAAGAACCTAACTCTTTTCGCTTGGCGGCATTATCTGTTGAATATCTGGCTTGTAATTTTAATTCGTTGCATAACGAAATTCCTTCCTTTTTAACAAAGCTTAATTCATCAAACGTAATTTGTTCGAATGGAATAGAGCTTTTACCAATGAGTTCGCTCAATTTATTGAATATTCGTTGAGAAAATAAGGATGGTAATCCTGAAATAAATTTTTCGTTCCAATAGGGTTGACGACAGTCTTTCCTTTTTAATAGATATGTTAAAAATATACCTTTATACCCATTGTAGTCTTTTAAAGTTGGGCACCTTAGATTTGTTAAAAAAATATCTGTTGCAGCTATAATATCTTTGGGACTTTCAAGAAAATTAGTAACTATTATATAAATCAATGTTTCTATATTGTCTAGTTGTCCTTGAGAATTAGTATGAGTTCTAATTTTAGTACGTTCATCTTCTTGAATATAATTTTCTCACCAAATTTTGAGTATACCAGTGAATCCTGATGTTAATAAATCAAAAACTTGTAAATCTGTTGCATGTTTAGTTGAATAGGCTGTATAAGCAATTAACATTCTTTGGAGAGTTATAATATTTCATGGTCACTACGACCATCTATATTCCATTCATATATTGAATCACCAGCAAAGTTTTCAGTAATTATTGTTTTTGCACTTTCAAGGTGAAGATATGGAGGAGTTTGTTTGGAGTAATAGGGAATTTCCTTTTATAAATTTTATTAATATTTTGTAAATTATCATCTAGTTGAGATAAATTGTTTTCTAGAATATTAACTGTATTTTGAACAGAACTAGATGTTGAAGTTTCTGCTTCCTTTAATTTTTCTTCTATTTTTGAAATTAATGGAGTATTAGCATCTGGAAGTTCTAATTTATTTGAACGTCTTATTTTGAATAAAGGTTTTGCAAACTCATCTAAGAAGTTTGGTTTATCCTTCGTAGTATCATTAATATCTAAGTTTTCTAATTTTTCAGTTAATGAATCAACTTCTTGTTTTTTAATAACTGCTTCAGCTCGAGTAGAGACCATATTGACTTAAGGAGACACTGTATGTCATACTTGATTAGTATAAGTATTTTGATGGTAAACCTTTTTAATATCACTTAGTATTACTTGATTATTTTCTGGATCATTTCTACCTATTTTGAATGGGATGGCTGGAATATTACCTTCAGGGGTATTTAATACAATTTCTTGTAATGGAGGGGTAAAAGAAGTAAGTGTTTGACCGTTTAAGAGGGTCCATTTTTTAGCAAAATTAATATTGGTATTTATCTCTTTAACCTGGAATGGGTCTGGAAGGTTATTATCTAAGGCAAACATAGCCCACCAATTAAAGAAAGGAATATTAACTTGATGTCTTTCCATGAATGAATACCATTTTTCCCTAATGAATGCTTGAGCTTTTAAATCAAAGTGTGAAAGGAACCATTCCCTTTTGACTTTGTTTTTTATTGAATTGAAATCTTGGCGTAAATAATCTTTGTTGATTGCAAAAGGTGTTGAAATAACATTTATTAAAAATGATGGAGGTTGCATAGTTGAGTAGGTTGGGGAACCTACAGATGAAGTAACTTCATCTATTGGCTCAGCTATGGGAGCTTTGTAATAAACCTTTTGAGTATCTTCTATATGATTATCTTTTGAATAATCATAATTAGTTGACCTAGAAGGCATTGAATATGAAATTCGAGGGAGTTCTAAATTGTCTAAAGATTTTGAAGATAAACTGCGTTCTTTAGTTGAATTAAATCTTATTAATACTCTACCATCAGGCTCTTCTATGATTTGTTGAATATTCTTTTGAGCAATCTATGACAGTAGTTAATGGTTTCAAAATTCTTCATCTAACTAAAGGTTTCTTCTTCATGACTCTTTTTGATACAGCCTATTAAAATCAAACTTACCTATTTGATAAATCGTTTCTATCTTTTGTTTAGGAATTTTCCAATTAGTTATATCAATTTGACTACTAACTTCCCTACTGTTCACCACATTTGAGTTCTTACTACTACCTAAACTAAGACGATCTCTAACCTAAGAGGCCATCTGAGTTACGTCGGAATACTTAGTTAGGATAATAGGTAAGGCCTAAGTGTGGATTAATGCAGGGGAGCAGAGTAGCAAATTAATATGATATAGGAAAATGATTTTGAAATGCTGATAGAAACGAATTTAAAAATAACATAATTGAAATAAGAGAAGGAGATGAGTAAAAACTTACTTTGATTTGAATTAATAAACTTAATACAAGGTTGGAGTACAAGGCTTTTGAGAAAGGGATTGAAAAGGAGGAGTAGTGATTTTGATCGTGTAATTGGTTCTTGTAAATTGATTCTGATGATTAGTTCTGCCTCATACAACGCTATGGAGTATCTATTTATAGAATACATGATGGAATTAAAAGTAAACAAGTGGACGATGAAGATTGAGTCTTGCTTTGATAACTTGTGCTGACAATCTTGAATTATTGCTGCTTCGTGTTGAACGTTGACTGGAACCACGTTAAAAGTGAAACAGTGTTGAATAATAATGAACCTTGGACTGTTCTTGAATTATTGTCCTTTTGAACAGTATCTTGATGAGTTGTCTTCTTGAACAGTATTCTTGAATAATTACTCTGATGAGCTGTCCCGAACAGTGTTTAGATAAGCTGGCGTGAACAGTACACTTGAATAATTTGTTCTGATGTCTTGAATTGGTTGTCGGGATGAGTCATTGCTTTGGACGTTGACATGATGATGAGTCATGTCCTTGCATAATTATTTGCCGTGTTGAGTCATTGCTTACCGTGTTGAGTCACTACTTGTCTTGATGAGTCATTGGCATGATTGAATTGAGAGGGGACATGTTGATTTGCCGTAGTAAATGCTAGAGAGCCTTTTTGATGTGCTTTCCTTGAAAAGCAATGTGGATATTGAATTGATCTTTGATTTCTCTGTATTGAACTTGGCAACGTGGATGGCTTGAATGCATGTATGGAATCCTGCAAAATAAAAATTTCGTAAAGAAATAATGGCCCTTACTTTTGCCAAATGCCGTGACCTTTGCGGGCTCTTTTCTTGATTTTGTTTTGATAATTGTCTTTTTTCTACTTTTTTTTTTTTGAATAATAACAAGGAGTAGAAAATCTACTCAACAGTCAAAAGGATCTGGTGCACAAGAATTGATTTAGGAGAGAAAATAGAAAAATTGATTTAGTAGTGAAAATGGAAATAATCATCTTGTAGATATTTGCACCGGAGACCATATGGAGTGTGAATAAGACAGGAAGCATCAATTTGGAATGGATAGTGTAATGGTATGAGGACTTGAGTATGACTTTGATCAACTGGACAAATATGAACATCAGGGAATATTTTTGAAACAAATTTGAAAATATAAGGTTTAAAAGTTGTCCAGTATTCAAGGTGTTTGTGGAACCATTTGAAATAATTAATATACCCAGTAGGCATAACGATGAGAACTGGATGATTGTTGACATCTTGAACAAGCGTTTGATACGCTTTAATGAGTTTGAGATAACTGTAAAATGATATTTCAGAGGAATTATACCAGTCTTGATAATTAATGAAGATAGCACTTCATTGTAGCGTGGTTCATAGAACGATGTATA
>JAKOGI010002436.1:97189-110145 GCA_029747015.1 Carnegiea gigantea
ATATATGTATACACATACATGTAAAACCCCGAAAATCAAATTGGGAGGCCTTGTGAGGTAGACCAACCCTCGTAATCCAAGTCGTTCTAGATGTTTTTTGCCACATGTTGTCTTTTAAGACTTTCTTGCGGGGATGAAAAAAATATATATATTTATTTTCCATCCGGGTTATTTTGTTCCTTTCCTTCGATTTAAATATTTGCGTATTTTTCTTCGCTTTGGATCTATTTATTGCTTTCATTTGTTTTTCCGTCCTGTTTATTTTATTTTGAAATTCAACTTTTTTCCTCCCAAATTCACCCAAATCAACCCTAGGGAAAAATATGGTATTTCTTTTCTTTTTGTTCCTTTATTTTCCTTTTTTTTTCTTTTTCCTTCCTTTCCTTTGTTTCCCTTTTTCCCTTCTCTTTTCTTTTTCTTTTCTTTCCCTAAGTCTTCCCCCCACAAACCGGTAAAACCCCCCCTTTTTTTACTAAACCCTAGTAGTGAGCAATAAACCCCCCTAGTATTTCTTTTCTCTCTGTTCCTCCTCTCTATCTCTCTCCCCCCTCTCTCTCTCGTTCTCAGCCACATGCCGCCACAACTATCATCGCCAGACCGCCACGCCGCCCTCTCCCTTGGTGGTAAGTGGGGTGCATGAGTATTCCAACCCTTTGAAATTCCTTCTTTTCAAAAAAAAAATAGATGTATAAATCATGATTTATGCAAATGCAAGTAGAAAGCATTAAACTCTATTCTTTTTATGTTATTTTTAATTGTGAAGCACGAAGAATCCAACCCTCAAATCACTTTTCTACCAAATCTACATCAAGGTAATCGTGCGGCGTTTTCTTGAAGTTTTGGTATCAAATTGTACGCTTCCTTGATCTAAAGGACTTGGATTAGGGAGGAAGGGTCATTGGATTGTTATGAGGGTTACTCCGAGACTTCAAACATGATTATTGGGGAAAAAAGAGGTTTGATCGGGGGCATGCCACTGTTGAAGACAGAAAATACACATAACTTTAAAAATATTATTTCCATTGATATTATAGCCTAAAACTTGTCAAATTTGGAGGGTAGATAGGCCAAGGCGTTCTCTATGCTACGCCCTTTGAATCGATGGATTTCGATGTATATCGAGAGAGTTGTGGTCTGTTTATAAGAGACTGCCTGGGCTGTGATAGTCAAGGATAGTTTGCATATTTTAGGATTTTCGCCCTAGATACTGGGAGAATTAGAAAAAACACAAAACATGAATGTTGTAGAGGATAAGCTCTTGTTTCTAGAATGAGCAGGAATTTCAATTTTGGATGTCAGGTGTGAAAATTATGGGAGTAGAAATTCGGACTAGGAAATCTAAGCTGGGTCTGCTGGGCTAGAAAGTGGGCTGCAGTTACAGCCACTTTGAAATTTCACCCAGAGCGAGTCAGTGAGCCAAAAATCATCAACTTTTTACATGCCTCAGGATGTGTCGCATAACCTCATTTTGGAATCAGGCTGATTGGGGTGGCGTAGCCCACATTATAACCAGTTTACCATGGACTGTCCAAACCAAGACAGTCAGTGACACTGCTAAAATATATGAGAAAACGATGTGGTTTGGGATGGAAACAGGTAAAACCCCGAACATGACAAGGGTAGGGGACAACTCAAAGTTTCTGGCTTGGGCTAGAAAATTTAAATTGGACATCGGGACCAGAAGTTAGGGCCTCTAGAAAGGGTCCCCAGATTCTGGCCGAATCTGGACCCTAGCATGGTCTTGAATTGGGGGCCCTAAAGGCACGGGTAAATTGTACAAAAATTATTAGAAGCAAGAAAAAGACCAGAGGGTAATTTATTTGAGTTTAGACTGAGTGTGGGCTATGTGTTGGCCCAGGTACGGAGCAGTATATTCGGAATAGTGACCGAGCCCGTAACTTGTACGGTATCCAGGTAACAATCATGCCTTAACCCTTCCCCGCATTGTTTCCAACTGTGTGTGCGTTAAACTTGGTAAGAACTATCCTGTTTACTGATTTAAAGGAACGATCGCATGAGTCAACTGAATGTAATTGCGTAGCAGTATCTGTATGACGTGAAATGCTATGAAATTGAGGCCTTGTCACGTTTTGCTGAAAATTCCTGCTTTACTACTGTGGGGTTGTCATTTGGGGAAGTGTCTGCGATTGAATGAACTTACTTATGCTAAATTGATCTCTAATAAGAGAAATGAAATAAATAATTAGAAAGGCTGAGTTGGGTGAGATTTAATCCGTCTGTGTTGATTGAAGGCCATCAGCCTTCCCCGAGAAATTAGTGCATGCATGTGAGCGGCCACGTGATCTACGGATATGTGGGCCAGGTTAGCGGTAACCATCCCTATTGATGGTAGGCCAGGAAAGGTTTAAACGGTAACTGCCTGAGTAGCGGTAGGCTAAGAACGAGTTAAGCGGCTACGCTGAACTGAAACGCAAGCCATGAGATCCAATAGCTACTTAGCGATTGAGAATAATCGAGTGGTTTTTCTATTGCTGACCTTGAAAGAGGACCCTGAGTGGCACTATCGAGTTGATGAGCTGCACCCCCAATCTCGTGATCCCCGCCCGTATGGGAGGTGTTGGTGGTGCGACTGGGAGCCCATGGGGATGCATATAAATGACCTAATAAACTACTTGAGACTAGGGGAACCCCACGACTTAGAGCGTATTCCCACAGCTAGTGAGGAAAATTCCCCACCCCCGGGAGACGAGCTCATAGATGAGGAGGGAGACTCTAACAAAGAAGAGGATGACCCTCTTGAGGCGGGACCAATAGAGGAGGGAACCCTAGCAAGAGGGAACCTATGGAGGAGGAAGATCCCAAGGACAACCCTGATGATGATCCTGAGGAAGGCCCTAGTAAGAGGGAACATATGGAGGAGGAAGATCCCGAGGAGGACCCTGTGGAGGACCCGAACGAGGGGAAACCAATGGAGGAGGAAGATCCTGAGGAGAACCCCGAGGAAGATTCTGAGGTGAGCGAGGGACAGTTGATGGGAAGTGAATACCTTAAGGGAGACTCGAGTGAGTGTGAGACAGAGCAATCGACGAGGAGAATCCCGGGGAAGACCAGGGAGAGGAAAGGAAGGAGTTCATTATGCAGGATGAGCAAATCGGGGGACCTGAGAGCTTGGGAGTAGAGATAAATTCTGACTCTGCTAAGAGGAGGGGCGAGTTTGTGACCGAGATGACTCGCTGGAAGCGAGGCAGATGTGGTCAGATGTGTAGGGGTACTAGTCCACTGGACACCCCCGACCAGTAGAAGCTCATAGCAGTTAGAAAGCTTATTTTCCTTTCCCTTTCCATTAAGGCGGCATTGTTAGTTATCTTTCTGATTCTGTTATTAAGCCACTGTGGCTAATAAAGTTATAAACTATGATGTAATGAAAAATATTAGTGTGGAGCACTTATGATGTTAGAATTCTTTTTATGCAATAAAATTTCGCCGAATTATCTGAATATCAGCGTTTTTCTGTTGTAACGAATGTGAATTATGTAAACATGATGCCTGTATGATGTGCACAGCATGAGTATGTCATGTAGTGATTGTACCATATGGATGTGGTGAAATACTGAGATCGAACACCTGCTAAATGTTGTCTGATGCACTACTATGTACTGTGTTATTAAACCCCGATAGTAAGTAGGAAATGAACTATTAGGAAGGAAACTAAACCCAACTTTTTTCTCAAACAGGATGGAGGGAAACAACAATGAATCTCAAACTGGATCTCACCATGCTACAAGAGTCCCTGGGAATCAGGAGGTTAACATGTCAACCGTTTGGGAACGGTTGGAGGCCCTACGTCCTAGGAATGGGAATGGGTCTCGTAGCTAAGTGGACGAGACTAATCCGCCCACTGGAGCTGAACTCACCAACTTGTTGTTGTTGGAAATGCTACAGAAGTAAAGAGAGCAGCTGCGACTCCAGAACGAGCAGCTATTGAGACTAATGGAGGCTCAGGAGAAAAGGGTCGAGGAGGATAACTTCTATATGTTTAAAAGATTCGTGAGCCATCACTCACCTATCTACGATGGCACTCCCGATCCTAAGACTTTTGAGGATTGGATTAGGGGCATGGAGAAATTATTTGACGCACTCCAATGCCCTGAGGAGTAGAAGGTGGGTTTCGTTGTGTTCTATTTAAAGGACAAGGCTGATTCATGGTGGGCCACGGTGAGGGAGAGACAACGCGAACTCAGATTTGATTGGAATAAGTTCAAAGAAATGATCAAAGATCATTTCTACCCCATCTCTCTCCAAAAGCCAAGGAGGCGAGTTCATGCAATTACAGCAAGAGAATATGAGCGTACTCGAGTACACCTCCAAATTTATGGAGCTCTCATGATTTGCCCTAACCTTCGTAGCTGACGAAAGGCTGAAGATGAACTGGTTCGAGGCCAGGCTAAACCCCACCATCAAAGAGAGGATGTCTGTACGTCAGTATGCCTCCTACATTGACCTATACGATACTACGGTTAACGTGGAAAGGGCGATGAAGGAGCGGAGTAACTATTTCAACGAGCAGCGGGGAACTAAGAGGAAGGGGGATAACCGGGGTAACTTCCAACCACAAGAGTAATATCATCGACCTACTGGGAATCAGTACTCAGACAGTATTAATCGAGGAGGCTAGCACCCTAATACACGGCCAAAGGTAACCTACAACGCTTGTGGGAAGTTAGGCCACTACGCCAGAGAATGCCACTCGGTGAAGAGGTGCTTTCATTATGGAACCCCACAGCATCAGGTTCGGGACTGCCCACTTCCTCCACCTCCTACTAGACAAGGGCAAGGCCAAGGTCAAGGGCAAGGGCAGTGACCCCAGCAATCGTATCAGAACAGGGGAGGGCAGGCAGCTAACCCCAACTAGCAAAACCGGGCACCTCAGCAAGCTCAAGCCCGACCTCCCTACCAACCACCCCAGAACAATGGGGGCAGAGTTTATGTGATGTGGAAGGAGGAAGCAGAGGATGCTCCTAATGTTGTGATGGGTACTTTCTCTCTCCTAACTCAGCCAGTAGATGTTTTGTTTGATTCGGGTACCACGCACTCTGTTATTTCTGTTAAGCTGGTTAAGACATTAAGACTAATCCCCACCCATAAATCTTCATTGCTATCTGTGACTCTCCCTGATGGGAAGACTGTGATGTGTGAGGAGCTATATGAGGGTTACCCTACTAGAATGTATGAATGCGAGTTCCTAGCAGACCTATATGGGTTTGAGTTAACTGATTTTTGGGTTATCTTAGGGATGGACTGGTTAGCTAAGTATCAGGCTCAGATAAACTTCCAAAGATGAAAAATCACCTTGAAGGGGCCCAATGGGGAGAAGGTAGTGCATAGGGGCCAAAGACCCAGAACGGGAGTGAAATTGGTGTCGGTAATAAAAGCTCGCAAGTTGTTAGGCAAAGGATGTGATGGATTCCTGTGTCATGTAGTGAAAACCGAGGATGCGGAATCCTTTCTGGAGGACATCCCCGTGGTGAGGGAATTTTCAGATGTGTTTCCCGATGAAATCCCGGGCATGCCACCCGTTAGCGAGGTGGAGTTTTGTAAAGACTTGACCCCTAGAGCCACACTTATCTCCAGGGCACCTTATCGGATGGCGCCGGCAGAATTAAAAGAACTAATGACAAAGTTGGAGGAGTTTTTGGAGAAGGGGTATATCCGGCCTAGTACATCCCTGTGGGGAGCCCCGATTTTGTTTGTGAAGAATTACCCTAACTGTGTATAGACTACCGAGAGCTGAATAAAATAACGGTCAAGAACCGCTATCCTCTGCCCAGGATAGATGACCTATTTGATCAGTTATGGGGCGCAGGGACCTTTTCTAAAATAGACCTTCATTCGGGGTACCATCAACTCTGAATCAGGGATGAAGATATATCCAAAACTGCCTTCTGTACCCGGTACGGACACTATGAGTTTGTGGTGATGCCCTTTGGCTTCACGAATGCCCCGACAGCGTTCATGGGCCTTACGAACAGGGTCTTCAAACCTTACTTGGATCAATTTGTGGTGGTATTCATATGTGATATCCTAATTTACTCGAGGACCCCAGAGGAACATACTACGGATAGCCCTGGAGATGTTAAGGAGAAATGAGTTGTACACCAAATTATCGAAGTATGAGTTTTGGTTGAGAAAGGTAGCATTCTTGAGACACATAATATCCAACGAGGGAGTGCCGGTGGACCCCCAAAAAATAGAGGCTGTGACAAACTAGCCCAGACCTAAGAATCTGACGGAAGTGAGGAGTTTCTTGGGTTTGGAGGGGTATTATTGCAGATTTGCTCAAAATTTCTCAAAAGTAGCCACCCCACTCACCAACTTGACCAGGAAGTTCACTAAGTATGAATGGGCGGAACAATGTGAGGAAGCATTCCAGGAGCTGAAAAAAAGACTGACGAGTGCACCGATACTGGCCTTTCCTACTACTGACAAGGATTTCATAGTGTATAGTGATGCCTCCGGGAATGGTTTGGGGTGTGTGTTAATGTAAGAGGGTCGTGTTATAGTTTATGCCTCGCGGTAATTGAAGACACATGAGCGGAACTGCCTGACTCATGAATTGGAATTAGCAGTTGTTATGTTTACGCTTAAGATCTGGAGGTATTACCTATACGGGGTACGCTGTGAAGTTTTCACTGATCACTAGAGTTTGAAATACCTCTTCACACAAAGGGATCTAAACCTGAGACAGACAAGGTGGTTAGAGTTCCTGAAAGATTACGATGTTCGTTTCCGGTACCAGCCAGGGAAGGTTAACGTAGCGGCGAATGCATTGAGTCATCGGCCGTACCCAGCACTAAACTGCTTGCTAGCACTTCTGAAGGAGTTGTGTGAAGAATTTCAGAAGTTAGAACTCAACGTGGTCACCCCGAGGGCAAAGCTTATACTATGCACCTTGGAAGTGCAGCCGACACTCATTGAGGAGATTCGAGTAGCTCATGCTACGGACCCCCAACTCGAGCGAATCAGGGAGGAAATATTAGTAGGAAAGGCACTTGGGTTTATAATTCATGAAGATGGAACCATTCGATTTCATAACCGAGTGTGTGTGCTAGCTGTAGAGGCACTTAAGAAGAAAATCTTAGACGAGGGTCACAATACTCCATACTCAGTACACCTTGGGGGAAATAAGCTATATAAAGACCTAAAGCAGACATTCTGGTGGAGTAACATAAAACAGGATGTGGAAGATTACATGGCAAAGTGCCTAACTTGTCAAAGGGTGAAGATAGAACATCAACGACCAGCGGGACTCTTACAACCCCTGGACGTCCCCGAGTGGAAGTGGGACTCGGTATCTATGGATTTCATGGTGGGTCTACCTTTAACTCAGTAAAACAATAACGCAATTTAGGTTATCATGGATAGGCTCACAAAAATAGCATACCTCATAGCTATGAGAAATACTTGGACCCTGGACCAATTAGCTCAAGCATACCTCGAGTAGATAGTGCGACTACACGGAGTACCTAGCTCTATCGTGTCAAATCGGGATACCGGGTCTCAGTCAAGTTTCTGGCAGAAACTACAAAAAGCATTTGGGACGTTGTTGCATTTTAATACTGCATTCCACCCAGCTGCGGATGAGCAAACCGAACTCACTATTCAAACATTAGAAGATATGCTAAAAGCTTGCGCTTTGGACTTCAAGAGTGCGTGGGACGAGCAACTGGCATCGATCGAGTTCTCTTACAACAACAATTACCATGCAAGTATTGGCATGGCCCCATACGAGGCACTGTATGGGAGAAAATGCAGAACCCCGCTCTGTTGGCAGGAGATCGATGAAGCTTTGACTATTGGGCCGAAGTTAATCCAAACCACCACAGATGAAATAAGACTAATCCAGGAATGAATGAGAGCCGCCCAAAGCCGTCAGAAGAGCTATGCCGACCGGAGGCGTAGACTCCTTGAGTTCTAAGTAGGAGACCAAGTATTCCTCCTAGTTTCCCCAACCAAGGGAGTCGCGAGATTTGAAATGGCAGAAAAGCTTAGCCTGAGGTACATTGGACCGTACCCATTCATACAGAGAATTGGAGAGGTGGCTTATCGACTGGAGCTACCGCCCGAACTTCTAAGAGTACATAATGTATTTCATGTGTTACAATTACAGAAATACATCCCAGATCCGTGACACATGATCGAGCCTGATCCTATACAGCTCCAGGAAGACCTGTCGTACGAGAAACAGCCTGTACAGATCCTGGATCTACGGGAAAAGCACCTTCGTAGGAAGACAGTGCCCCTGGTGAAGGTCCTTTAGGCCAATTATGAGATGTCTGAGGCCACTTGGGAGCTGGAGTAGGAGATGTGCGACAAATACCCTCACTTGTTCCCATAACCATATGCGTATAGGTTTCGAGAAAAACCCCGAAAATTCATATTCGTCATAGTACTGTATCGTAGCTTAGTGAAGTTTCGAGGACGAAACTTTCTTAAGTGGGGTAGTATGTAAAACCCCGGAAAATCAAATTGGGAGACCTTGTGACGTGGACAAACCCTCGTAATCCAAGTCATTCTAAATATTTTTAGCCACGTGTTGTCTTTTAAAGCTTTCTTACAATGATGAAAAATATATATATATATATATATTTATTTTTCATCTGGGTTATTTTGTTTCTTTCCTTCGATTTAAATATTTGTGTATTCTGCTTCACATTGCAACTATTTATTGCTTGCATTTATTTTTACCTCCTATTTATTTTATTTTGAAATTCAACTTTTTCCCTCCCAAATTCACCCCAATCAACCCTAGGGAAAAATATGGTATTTCTTTTCTTTTAATTCCTTTCCCTTCCTTTTTTTTTTTTTTTCCTTTTTCCTTCCTTTTCTTTTTTTCCCTTTTTCCCTTTTCTTTTCTTTTTCTTTTCTTTCCCTAACCCCACAAACCAGTAAAACCCCCCCTTTTTTACTAAACCCTAGCCGTGAGCAATAAACCCCCCTAGTATTTCTTTTCTCTCTCTCTCTCTCTCTTCCTCCTCTCTCTCTCTCTCTCTCTCTCTCTCTCTTTCTCTCTCTCTCTCTCTCATTCTCAGCCACACGTCGCCACAGCTGCCACCACCGGACCACCATGCCGCCCTCTCCCTTGGTGGTAAGTGGGGTGCATTCCATGCACCCATGCATGAGTATTCCAACTCTTTGAAATTCCTTCTTTTTTTAAAAAAAAAAATAGATGTGTAAATCATGGTTTATGCAAATTCAAGTAGGAAGCATTAAACTCCATTCTTTTTATATTATTTTTAGATTTGAAGCACGAAGAATCCGATCGTCACATCACTTTTCTACCGAATCTACATCAAGGTAAGCGTGCAGCGTTTTCATGAAGTTTTGATATCAAATTATAGGTTTCCTTGACATAAACGACTTAGATTAGGGGGGAAGGTTCATTGGATTGTTATGAGGGTTACTCTGAGACTTAAAACGTGATTATTTGGGGAAAAAGATTGGGTTTTGGATTGAGGTTTGATCAGGGGCATGCCACTGTTGAAGACAGAAAATACATGTAAATTTAAAAAAATTATTCCCATTGATATTATAGGCTAAAAACTGTCAAATTCGGAGGGTACATACGCTAAGGCATTCTCTGCGCTACGCCTTTTGAATCAATGGATTTTGATGTGTATCGAGAGAGTTATGGTCTGTTTATAGGAGACTGCCTGGGCTGGAATAGTTAAGGATAGTTTGTATCTTTTGGGGTTTTCAGCCTAGATATTGGGAGAATTAGCAAAAACACAAAACACGAAGGTTCTAGAGGACAAGCTACTCTTTCTGGAATGGGTAAGAATTTGAGTTTTGGATGTCGGGTGTGAAAATTATGGGACTAGAAATTCGGGCTAGGAAATCTGGGCTGGGTCTGCTGGGCTGGAAAGTGGGCTGCAGTTACGGCCACTTTGAAATTTCACCCAGAGCGAGTCAGTGAGCCAACAATCATCAAGTTTTTATAGAGAATGGGTCTGGATGTGTTGCATGACTTTGTTTTGGAATCGGGCTGAATGGGATAGCATAGCCCACATTATAACCAGTTTACCATGGACTGTCGAAACCAAGATAGTCAGTGACATCGCTAAAATAAGTGAGAAAACTACCTAGTTCAGGATGGAACCGGGAGAAACCCCAAACATGAAAAGGGTAGGGGACAACTCAAAGTTTCTAGATTGAGCTATAAAATTTAAATTGGACAATTGGACCGGAAGTTAGGGCCTCTAGAATTGGGGCCCAGATTCTGGCTGAATCTAGACCCTAGCGTGGGCTTGAATTGGGCACCCCAAAGGCACGTGTAAATTGTATAAAAATTATTAGAAGCCAGAAAAATACTAGGGGGTAATTTATTTTAGTTTAGACTGAGTGTGGGCTATGTGTTGGCCCAGGTGCGGAGCAGTAAGTTTGGAATAGTAACCGAGCCCGTAACTTGTACGGTATCCAAGTAACAATCATGCCCTCACCCTTCCCCACGTTGTTTGCAACTGTGTGTGCGTTGAACTTGGTAAGAACTGTCATGTTTACTGTTTTAAAGGAACAATAGCATGAGTTAACTGAATGTAACTGCGTAGCAGTATCTGTATGACGTGAAATGCTATGAAATTGAGGCCTTGTCATATTTTGTTGGAAATTCCAGCTTTACTACTGCGGGGTTGTCATTGGGGGAAGTGTCTGAGATTGAACGAACTTACTTATGCTAAATCGACCTCTAATAAGGGAAACGAAATAAATAACTGGAAAGGCTGAGTTGGGTGAGATTTAATCCGTCAGTGTTAATTGAAGGCCATTAGCCTTCCCCAGGAAATTAGTGCATGCATATGAGTGATGAGTTAAAAATACCGCAAGTGCTCGGTGCTAGTTGTAGCTAGCAACGGCAAGTACGGGTCGTATTCCACAGAGAACTTGCTTCCAACTACTAGAACTAATTTAACTACTCAAACTAGGCAATCACAGTTGGAGTTTTGGAATTAAATTAAGGGAAATTCTAACGACTAATTAGTGAAATAAACAGCAGAAAGAAAAGCACTTAGGTTGGAATTAATAGCACGACTATGCCAGCGAATCAATCATTAACCTCGCCAAACAAACCCAAGCATGCATTACGAGTGGATAGATTGTCAGTTAAGCCTATCTTCTCCTTCTCTCAAGGGTCGAAGACTAATCCTACAACTATAGTCACCTATTCTCATGGTACTAAAAGTCGAAGGATTACAAGATTTACAATCTCAAATCCCAATTGGAATCTTAATTATTTTCATATTAAAACTCTAATTGTCTACTAAGCCACACTAAGTAAAGGTTTCGTCTCTCAACGCTCCCCTGAACTCTAGTAAAAATGGATGAAAACTCTTTCAAGCATTTCATCGAACATGTGACGTATATAGTAAACATCACAAGCAAACAAGGGGAAAGTAAGGGTTGAGGCTAATCCATGATTCGACAACACATAGACGACATTAATCCCAACCCAAGTTGGGATATGTAGCCTACAATCATCTTTCTAGCAACAAACACAACATCCAATTTAACAATGATAACAAAACTTAAAACAACCAAGAACAAGAGAGGAGAAAGATTTAAGAACCTGAAATTTATTGAATGAATTCAAAGTAGAATGAAATTTAATCCAATAGCGTAATCAAAAGTATCAAATTAGAACCCTCAAATAAAACCTAAAAATCGCCTAAAGAATAGTCTGGGAAGAGCAAACTGAATCTAAAGCTCCGTGAGCCCCAAAACAGCTCGAAGGAAATTTAAGTCGCGACGCGGAAACGGGGGTGGCACGGTCGTGCCTTGGGGCACGGGGCGACCGTGCCAAAAGTCTGGAGAACACGGCCTAGCCGGGCACTAGTGGCACGGGCGTTCCACTTGGCACGGCTACACCGTGCCACTTGGCTACCTCGGTCAATTGTGCCGGTCTTTGGGGCTCGGCCGTGCTACGTGGGACTTCCGTGCAACGTTTTTTCGCGGCTCTTCTCGCCTCCTTGGCACTCCTTTCTGCTAAATGTTGTTTATCTTTCCGTTTCTTCAATAAAGTTCCTGAAAATGTCAAAAGATATTATATGAGTAAAAAATACACTAAAGGAGGCCGATTTGACTCTTCCTTAACACGATCGAATGTGACAACGTCGCAGGAAATGAGTCAAATAGGGGCTAGAGATGGGACTAAATAGAGGTTCATCAAGCAGCCACATGCTCTGCGGAGACGTGGGCTAGGTTAGCGGTAACCATCCCTGTTGATGGTAGGCCAGGAAAGGATTAAGCGGTAACTGCCTGGGTAGCAGTAGGCTAGGAACAAGTTAAGCGACTGCGTTGAACTGAAATGCAAGCCATGAGACCTAGTGCGGTCACTCACCTAAAATCTGACTGTTGTGTTTTGGATCATGAATCATGAATTTACATCTCTGAGAGCTGGTAACCATGGAAGGCTATGTTAATGAGGAATGTGTCTTGGGAGTCTTACTGTTTTTCCCCTATCTCTTAAAATCTTTTCAAAATGAATTTGTATGCGTAGTTGACTGTTAGGGGTGATTGTTTACTGAGTTTATCTTACATTTCTAAAATGTTTCGTTTTCAGGTGAGTTAGTTGAGCATGGGACTAGGGAACGGAAAGTAAAGCGAGGCCCGAACGCATGAGTCAACGACGATGGGAGTTTAGTTGCTAAGACAAAGTTACTATGAACATTTGTTTAATTTAGTAGAAGTTATTAAGTTTGAACAATGTCAAGGTTGAAATATTATTAAGGATTTTTTTTGTAATAATTGTCATTTCGACATCCAACCTGGTATTTTCAAGAAGGAAATACGACGGGAACACCCCAATTAGGGTTCGCTGCCACCAAGGATAAAGGTTAGTAAATAAGCAATGAAATTAGAGTTTCGAGGTGTTACAATATATATATATATATATATATATATATATATATATATATATACACACACACACACACACACACCCACAC